>LOJH01007742.1:15456-38986 GCA_001685095.1 Ellobius talpinus
TTCTCTGGGATTGTGATTTGTGGGCTGGTTTTCTTTGCTTTATGTTTAAAAATATGTTTTAAAGGGGGCATTTTCATACTAGCTTTTGACCATAATACAGTAAAATTAGGGATCGAAACAAAAGGTGATGCCAGACATCCATCTTTAGGTGTGGGAATTTTCAAAACACTCTTCTAAAGTCAAAAGATAGAAATAAAATTATAGAATTTGAAAAAAACTAGACTAGAATAAAATTAATATATAATTTCAAATCTTTTGAGGCAAAGAAATTGTGGTACTTAGAGGAAATTCTATAGCTAAATATTTGAAAAAAGAAACAAATCAAAGTAAATAAAATGCAAAAACCATTTAATTAAAAAAATCAAATTGGGAGGTTATTCTTTAAATCATTAATGCAACACACAAACATGAAGCAAAACTGGTAAGAAGAAATCCACAAATAATTAGTAATGATGAAGAGGGGAGCTGCCTATGATTAATGATTTTAAAATATAAAATATAACTTACCTAGCTCAGTTATTCCAGGAACCTGTTGTCTGAATGCGAATTGTGTTTATCAAGCACCATTGCTATGTCAACAGTGACATTTTGTGAGTAAATTGCATCAGGCTGGAAAACTAGAAATAAGATTTTAACCAGATAGAAATTATAGCTTTAAAGTTCCCAAAGAGCAGTGACCAGAAGCTATGCCTAACCCAATCTAGAAAACCCCTCACAGGCGTGCCCAGGGGCTTATCTCTGTGGCAATTTTAGATCCTGTCAAGCTGACAGTATTAGGCATCACAAGTATAAACTGTAAAAATACAGTCAGAAATTGAGAAATATTTTTGGCGCCACATAATGAAGGCAAAAATGCTCATACCCTACAGTAGAGTAAATCCATTTCTGTCATTACGCTAAGGAAATTCTCATATATGTGTGCAGAGACATGTGGGAGACTTAGGTACGTTGTTGTAGGAATTAGTGATTGCAAAGAAACATTCAGGAACAAGAGATTGACATGTCTACTATGAATGATTAGTACCAGAGGCTATCGCACAGTTGGTTAATGAGTGAACTATGTTTTACATCAATATGAGCATATTATAAACAATGTAGAGCAAAGAAAACCACTAACAAAATATAGTAACGTGTAAGTATAGATATCATTAACATTAAATTAAAAATGCATCTATGTAATGAAGTATAAATCGTATCAAATGTAGACTAGCGGTTACTTGTGCTGGGATGGAGAATATGATTACATTTCCACGGTGTCTTTGATGTTTTATTTCTTAAGCTGGGAGCCAGTTAACTTTTTTGAAGCATTGACTGTTTTATTAAGGAAAGAAACATAGGTGCAATACCATCTTTAAAGTGCTTACGTTACAATAAGGCCCCATGATAACAAATCATTATAATAGAGATACTACATAATCACTGTAGGAATAGAGAACAAGTATTGTACAATTTCAGGCAGGGCCATGATACTCTTCCAAATTAATGAAAGAAAATTCTACAGAGAGGGAGATATTTTTCTCTAAATAAAATTCTGGCAGACTGTGTTCAGGGTTCTGAGTTACTCTTTCCCCCTCATCCTAAACTCAGTGAAACCCTCATGGTGTGTCTGTAAGGAGACATGGTTAGGAAGGCACAGAGTGGGGCTCACAGTAGGCCAAGTAGATTGAAATGAACAATGGATTTGTGAAGCAAATAGGAGACATAATACACGACACAGAAAAAGGTTGCGATGGGTCTGTAAGATCAGGTGTTTAGGTCCCTCTTTCCCTTATTTTTCTCTTTGATTGGGTATATTTGCATTATAACTCAAAACTGTGGGGGAAAATTGTCACAAAAGGTCATGCTGACTTTGCCGAACATTGTCCCCAGAGGAGGAAGAGCAGTTGCCTGAGTGTAAGTAGCTGTATGTGATGAAAATGCATCCCTGTGAATGTGTGTTGTGTATGTTAGAAGGGATGACATGTGGATAGGAGAATCGTGAGTCAGGATGAGCCCAAGCAGCAGAGATTCTGTCTCAAAACATAAGAGTGTGTACCCATCAATTGGCTTTTCAAATCAGGTATGAAAATGTGCCTGAAAAGATCTCAGATCAAGGAAGACCCAAGATGAAACCTCATATTAGGCTAGACATAAAGATCTTAGCCGTACAAAACCACAAGAGAATTGTGAAGTGAACGCTTATGGATTCAGAGAGCCTTGATTGCCGTGAGTCAGAACTTGCAGCAAAAGTGGGAGGTGATGGCATCTGGTCTTTATCCTCAAGTGCCTATTCATGATATATTGTTAACAGAGATTGTGAACCAGATCTAAAGTTAATGGTTAAAATCTGTTATCAAAAGTTACAAACATTTAAGTACTGAAGGAATCAGAATGTTTAGGAAGGTACTTTGGGCTCCATATGTAAGATGGCCTTGCAACTTATAACAAGCAATCTGTGAATTAGTGGCATCATGGAAAACAGCAGTTGGACAGGAAGTACAAAGACACCCATGGCAAATGGCTGAGGACAGATAGAGAGTAAGTGTCACACGAGTGAGCGTGGTGTCATGGTGTTTGAAAATGCCCTGAATGCTAAGAGTTTTCCAATTCATCATGAAAACAAATGTCAGCCGTGTTACTGACAAGGGAGAGAATGGTCATCGTGTCAGCTGTAGAACCGAGTCTGCAGTGGTTAGGGAGGGTAGATGTCACAACAGGCAGCTGGCTGGCAGATGTGTTTTTATATTGCAGTCAATTAAAGAAAAACAATGGAGGGAAGGCAGATGCTAAAGAGATGACTCACCTGTAAGAGATGAGATGAAACACTTCATTCCGAGAGCTACAACAAATTTAAAATCGACAGAGTTTTGTTTCAGGGTGATTGCTGTATTGAAATTGCTACAGATTCCTTCTACCTTGATTTTTGTTACTCTTTTATTTCTAGTTTTTAGTGCCCCTAGGTGATCACTTTTTTTGAGCTAAATGTAGATTTACAGACAATAGTAAGAAATAACATGAGGAGATTTCTGTGTACATTTTTATCTAATTTTCCCCCAATACTACCATCCTGGAAAACTGCTCTATAAATAACAATTGGATATTGACATTGAAACAGTCAAGGTGCGTACTGAACAAGTGCATTACCACAGATTCCTGGGTTACTGTGTGTGTGTGTGTGTGTGTGTATAAATGTGGGTACATGTGCCCTGACACAAGTAGGGGTTAGAGGACAACCACAGACTCAGTGTTTGCTTATCATGTTGTTTGAGACAAGGTGTCTTTGTTGTCTGCTGGCAACACTAAAGGCAACACCAGAGATTCTCTTGTCTCTGCCCATCTTCCCTGTACAAACACGGGAACTGAATATGCTCACATTATGGACTTCTGTGTGTTCCGGGGAGCCATCCAGTTTTTGTCTATATCAATGGACATTTCTATTTTGTCAAGTAACAGTCCATGCTATGACTGCAAAAGTTCAAGCATTTGCCTGTGAAGAATATCTTGGATGTTACACTTAGCTATTTGTGAATAAATGTATTTCCTGTGGATGCCAAAGCAGTATTATATTCACACTATCCCTAAGGGCCCTAAAGGCCCACAGTGTGAATGTGGGAAGCTCACACTGGAAGGTAGGGCTGAGATGGACAGCCAGTCTTTGCTTCAACCATCTTGTATCTCTGTCCCTTACATCAAATGTCTCCATGTGAGATGAATGAGGAGATTTGGTCAAAAATACAGACGAGTTAACAGCCACATGCGACCATTTAGGCTGGGTGAGACACGATTGTTCCCAGGTAAAATCAAATTTGAGTAAAACGGGCATAAAAAAAGAACTTGAAGTTTTTTTGTTGTTGCACAGAAAACTGACCTGATGATTTGCCACAGTGTTGTCAAAGTGGTCACCTTTCTGATTTTTTTGCCAGTTTGCTGAAATTGAACTGGGTTTCACAGATCAACTCCACTTAGAAGGAAAATATTTCTGCTTGTGGTTTAAAATACTTCTCTTGCTCAGTTCTTACACTGAGTCATCCAATTTGGAATTATGGTGTCCCATTTTCCAGCCCCCCCCAGGCAGCAGTAGTCACGAGAGACACAAGTGAAGAGCATTAGTGGCAGAGTGTGTGGTTACGAAAATCAATAAGCCACAGGATGCTTCAGATTCTTAAACAGTTTTTAAAAAGTGTGAGGACACTAGGTGAAATCCACATAAGAGTGATTGCCTAAAACTGGCAAACAAAGTACAAGGCCTCAGCTTGTAATTAAAGCTCCTTGTCCTGGTTTAGTGCCGTCTTTCACACATGCATCTTGAGAAAATCCATAATCGTAACCATAGCTGAATGTTTCACAAAATTAATGTTTTGCCAGCAACACTGCAGTCTTGTTGAGAAATAAATACTGTCTCTTATGTAAATTATAATTGCAACAATGTTAAACAGTCTTGAGTACAGATTAAAGAAAGCCTCCAGGCTTAGATTTTAAGACTTTAACTCAGTTCATTCTGATCTTTCCAGTCTCTAGTGATGACATAAAGTATCACAACCTCAAAAATAATTGTTTAGGATTTGTATTTTGAATTTTTATTAAAGTTGTTTCTTGCCCCTGGCTTGTTTTTTTTCCAGTTCATTTTAATATAGTCCATATTTCATTGCTGTAACTGGAGGTTTCTCTTCTGCCTGCCAGTTGAGGCTTGATATTAATTACAAACTGGCCAATGGCTCAGGCTTCTTACTGACTAGCTCTACATATAAATTAACCAATTTCTATTGGTCTGTGTATTGCCATGTGGCCGTGGCATTACCTCATTTTCTACATGTCTTGCTTCCTAAGCAATGATGCCAGAGAGCTGCTGGCATCTCTCTGACTGGCTTCTTTTTCTCTTTATCTTTGCTTGAATTTCCCGCCTGGCTCTATTCTGCCTGGCTATTGGCCAAATCAGCTTCTTTATTAACCAATGGTAATAAGATACATTCACAACATACAGAAGGGCATTCCACATCACATTGCTAACTGCAGATGATGTTTATTGAGTGTCAGCTCTTTAGTTGACTCTTTAATTGAACAGATACAGCCTGTACTCTGTGAATTCTAGATTAGCCAAACGAAAGAGAAAACTGGGGAATCCTGACAATGCTGCCAGTTTAACATGCCCCCTATTTTTATTCCTTCCATCCAGCTTTTATCTATGCATAGCTAATGGAGTTAGCTTAGATAGTCTTAGAATAAAATCAGTTCTCACAAACAAAACCTAACTCTGAGAACTTCTGCATTGTTTTGGGAATGAGGTACAAAATGTATGACAGACAGCAGTCATGAAATAGGAAAGTAAACTAAACTAAACTAAACCAAACTAAACCAAAGACACCAGCTCCAGGATTTTGAAGCAAGCAGCATAAAGGAGACCTTTAATCAGAAAACTGAAAGTGTAGCTAGCTATACCTTCAATATGTTTGAAATGAGCAGCATTCCAGCTTGCCTATCCAAAGTTGATGCTTACTGAATACTGGCTATAGATCCAAAAGGACTTTATTTTTCCAACTTTCTTAGTCTTCACAACTACAAGGGGTCATTATTATTCTTTCCATTTTATAGAAAAGCAACTGAGGTTTTGAAGTCAGCTGACCAAGTTTCTGTACCCTGTTAGTACTTGTGGCCAATCTCAGATTCATTGCAGAGCTGAAGCACGTGGCTCTCATCACTGCGCTAAACCAGGTCTTAACATAACGATCCTGAGTTTCAATGTCCTGTAGAAAATTTGAAAGTATTTCAATGTCCTATAGAAAACTATGAAAACTTTTGCTTCAGTCTTTTGGAATGTCAGTGACTATTGTTAATATTGGAGGTTATGTGCCTGCCATGCCCACGTGTGAGGTCAGAGAACAACTTTGTGGAGTAGTCAGGTCTCCTTCCACGGGAAAGTGGGTCATGTGGTGGAATACAGGCCTAGTGCCAGCATCTTTACCCACCGAGTCATCTCACTGACGCCCGGCCCCCATCTCAGAGACGAGGACTGTACCAGGGAGGATGTGGCAAGATAGTGACCTATCAGTTGTGTGACATTAACTTTCTAAGTTGGGATCCATATCAGAATCCCCAAGAAAAAGTATGAAGTTTCATTTCGCACATTCAAATAAATTTCCTAATTGCTATACTTTATAGTTTTAAAGATAAAAACTTTAGAAGCCGTTTTTGAAATTTGCCTTTTTAAAAAGTTTCTGGAAAAGCCTAGATAAAAAAAACTTAAAGTTGACACAGGTGAAATTAACAATATCAACTATGGTGATATATATTATAAGGAAAATATGAGACTGTAACACTTTGAAGATTATCTGCAATAAATTTAAATGCTAGCAATGGTTTTCTTGGTGTGTGGGATTGAATTATTTTGTATTTTCTTTCTGCTTTATTTTCAACTTTTGCCTCATGAACTTGTTTTCCACATTATAATGGAAGCCATTTTTTAAAGCCTCATGAACTTGAATGAAAGAATTTAATTAAAGATGAATCCAAAGTTGATTTATAATTTTAAAAGGGAGTTCTTATCTTGCATATAAATCCATCCAGGGCAGAGAATACACCTTTTACTTCTCTGTCCATTCCTAGTGTGCCTATTCTTTCTGATGGCAGGAACCCAATACACTGTGGGTAACAAAGGTCCTTCCTGGAGGCTGTTGAGTTCAGGGTCCTGAGAGGTGAAATTAAACTTCGAGAACTTAGAAGAACATTCAAAAGGTTGTGTAGAGAAGTGCACACTAGGAAATTGTGAAGGGTGAACTGTCTGGGAGGTGGAACATAAGGGATGTCCATCTCCAAGCTCTCAGTTCCATTGTTCTGCCACAGCAGCTGTCCATCAGAAGGCGTTCTTAGCATCCCACTCAGCTTTCAAGAAGGGTGAGAAAGATGGTGAAGCCAAACAAGGATGCTCGAAGAACAGAAAACTACAAACTAGTCTTTGTTATAATCATTGAATTTTAAAACCCAAAACAAAATGTCAGTAAATTGAATCTGTTAGTGTATAGGAATGGTTGCCAGCGATGATTGAGTGTGATAGTCTGGAAATGCCTAAGTGGTTTAACATGTCCAAGTCACTATAGCACACCGTGTCAGCCAAATGAGACGGAAATTATATGATCCTCTTGCTAGATTTTTTTTCAAATCTTTGATAAACTTAAATACTAATTCATAATAAAAACCAGGAATAGAAAGGAATTTTCTTAACCTGATATCTGCAAAAATATGTAGCAGAACTGAAAGCAAGATTAGGGAGAATAGTCTTCCCTGGGGATGAGAATTGGTTATCCAATACCACATGGCCACCCCAAAATTATATGCATATGAATGACACTAAGTGAACTCAGCATGTTGTAAATGCACACAATTGAAAAAAATAATAATTGGAAAAAAGAGGCCATGAATTTGAGAAGGAGCTGGGAAGATAGATTGGGGGATGGAGAAAGAATGATGTAATTATATTTTAATTTTTAGGAACTACAACATAAAAAGATTAAATACCCACTGGCATTACTTCTGTTCAACATGGTACTTCAGGTCTTAGCCATAAAAAGTCAATCAAAAGCAGAAGCATTGCCATTATTCACAAATTACCTAATTAGTGTACATGAAAAATTTAAATGCATGTCTAATGTTGATGTCTTTGGGTATGCCATATTTCCTAAAATAGCACAAATAGTGTATTAGAAAAGTATGGGTACACTGTGCCACATTAAAATCAAGAAGTGTTCGTGGAAATTCTCCTGTATAGAGAGTACAGCAGCACATCATAGCCCAGGAGACATTTACAGCAGATGATGTAACGTGTTTGTAGCCATACAACACAATAACTGATGTAAGTCAGAAAGCCAGATAGCCCAACAGAGAAACCAGTAAGAGACCCAAGTAGACCTCCATAAAGAGGGCACCTATGTGGCAGTACCATTTTCTCTTTAAAAAATATATTGTTTTTATTTATTTATTGAGAATTTAATGCAATATATTTTGATCATATTTTTTCCTTCTCCCAGATCCTCCACCACCTCCATACCCACACAATTTCATGTTCTTCTTCCCTCTTAAAAACAGTCCACTCCTATACCCCTAAAGCAAACATGGAGTCCACTTTGTGTTAGCTGGCAATGCTTGAGCATGGGGCCAGCCTTGGAGTGTGATCGGTAAACCCAATCACTCCACTGAAGAAAACCAGGGTTCCCTCTCCCAGAAGCTATCAGTTTCAAGTCGCTTCTTGGCTGGGAATGGGAGTGAGATCAGTGTGATGCCCAACCCTCATCAGAGAAGCTCCTTCTTGCAGTAGATGACAAAGCAGAAGCCCAGAACTGGTCAACACACAGAGAATAAGAGACTTTGGAATGTCAGGCCCTAAATGGGATAGCTATATCCTACCCCTCCCTTCAAGTCTCAGAGATCTATGTGGAAGAAAGGGCAGGAAGACTGTAAAAGCCAAAGGTGATGACTGAGTTGAAGGAACCAGCATTTTCTGGACACAAGCAGGCAGATGCACATAGGAGCTCACAGATACTATGACAGCATGCACAGCCTTGCTCAAACCAGGTAAAATGCCAGCATGCAGGGTGATGTCTGCTCTTATTAAACATAAAGAAATGCAAACTAGAACATCTAGACTAATGAAAAAACAGAGTTGACAAGAAAACAGCAACTGGGTTTTTGTACACTGCTGATGGTGTGTAAATTGTGAATTGGCTAGACAGCACTTGGGAAAACGGTTGGGCAGTAATACACAACGGAGCGTATGTAACCCATGCCTGGCGGTTCCGCTACTCTATATGTGTGTATTTACAAAAGACACATTCTAGAATGTGCGTGCCCCATTTAACAATCCAAATAATAGCAAATGGGTGAATAAATGGTGTACGGTCGCACGGTGGAACACTTTAAGGCATGAGTCTAAACTTTTTCTGTCAATGACCAGATTGTAAATGTGCTAGTCTTTGTGATGTGACTTGTGATCTGTGTCTCCCAGCTGCTCAGTTCTATTGTTACAGCCTGCAGTTAGCCCTGGACAGTACAGAGAGGAGCCTGACCACTGCTGGCCAAGCATCACCCTCACCCCCCCAATTTTTATTCTCAGCCACTCAATTTGAATTTTTATAATTTTCACATGTGGTAAAATGTTATTTTGATTTTAAAGAACAGTTTTAAAACAGAAATATCTTATTCAGCTCACAGGCTGTGCAAAAGCAAGGGACCCTTTGGCCATTGTTTGCTGATCCCTGCTCTGTGTATGTGAGAATAAGCTATAACTACACACATCACATACATTAGTCTTACATAACTTTGAATAAAAGAGATAGACACGAAATGTGCATATTAGATTATCCCATTTCTATGAAGGTCAAAGGTAGGCAGAATTAATCTATGATGATAAAATAGCAAGGTAGAGAGCCACGCTTAATAGAGTTGGAAGTGACTGAAAAGCACAGGAGGCTTCTGGGACGCTGACAAAACATGGGTCTGAGGGATGCTGGTTATGTAAATTCTGTGCCTTGTAAAATTGATGGCATATATATTTATTGCTTCACTCTTCAGCGTGCTATCTGAATAAAAACTATATTAAAATGGAGGTTATTGATTATGAGGAGTAGAAGAGAAATGGCAAAGGGGCAAGAAGAAAACACTATTTTGTTTTACCTTTAAAAAGGGAGAGGGAAAGAATTGAAGCAATCAATGATAGATACTTCTAAAGGATTACTAAAAGCCTCTTAGATAATTTCATCAAAGATAATGGGGCTGAAAAGATGGCTCAGTGGTTAAGAGCACTGATTGCCCTTCCAGAAGACCTGGGTTTGATTCCCAGCACCCACATGGCGGTTCACAATTGTCTGTAACTCCAGTTGCAAGGGCTCCAATGCGTTTTCTGAACTCCAAGGGCACCAGGCACACACAGGATACACAGAAACACATGCTGGCAAAATGTACGTGTACATAAAATGAAAATAAATTTTAAAAAAGATACACAGTACTCCAAAAACAAAAGATAGTCTCTGAAGATTACAGTACTTTTATGGAGTAGCTGGATTTTTTTTTTAAAAAACAAACCTCTTTTAATGATCTACTAGTTAATTCCTGTGTCTTTTAACAACATTAAAAATTATGTAGGTGGATTTTATGGCTGAGGAAGTGCCCAAGGAAGGGGTTACTTGCTCCCTCCCTTACATCTAGCCTCTCCCAGCACCTCACACACTGATAGCACTGACATCTTCCAGTCCTGCAGTGTAGTGGTTATCACTCGGCCACACTTGGGTAACCTTGAGAAGCTGTACCTTTTCATTATTAGACTGTAGACTTGCAGCATAATTTTCATTTTTATACCCAAAGGTTACAACTTTTTTTTTTTAATCAAAAAGCTACACACACGTGAGTTGTGATTTAAGCTTCTGGGGCCTGAGACGACTCTTACTGGGGTATTCAGGGAGGAGTGGGGTGGGGCTAAGAACTTATTTAGGTTTCTGCTACAGCAACCAAGGGTGCTCTATGAAATTTTACAGTTACTTTAAAATGGAAAATATAGAAGGTAAAACAAGCTGTTTCAGAACTAGAGGCCAAGAGGAATATTTTACTTTTCATCTCCTACCAAGCTCTAGAAAAAGATAAATTTTTTACAAACCCTGTTGTATTTGCAGAATGCAACAAATTTCTTTCTGATTGTTTTTTTTTTAAAATTCACCTGCATCGTGACATTACTGAGGATTTTTTAAACCGGTATTCTTTTGTTTGAAGCGTGTTATGTATGTATATGTCTCATCATCTGGAACGATCATCTTCTGTCATAGTCCGGCACATATGGACCGTGTCAAGCTGATTTCTAGAATTTCTCAATATTAAAAACAAGCATCACCCCAGTTGCCATGGCTTTGATACCTGGTGTTATTTATGGGTTTTCATAAAGGGGAGGGGGTGAAAGGAAAAATATACTACTGTCTGGCCTCTCTCTACCTTCTCTTTCTCTACCCCCCTCTCCACAGCGGAGTTTAATTTTAAATGATAAATGTGGAAATTAGAGACCATCGAGAAAATCCAATTTGGTGAGGAGTTTTAAAAATCCCATAATAAACGCGGAGTGAAATGTATGATTTAATGCAGGGCGCCAATGGCTGCTATTATGGGCTATTAGCAAATCGGGGCTGAGAGTGAATCTTTATCACTTGGTGAGTGCGGGTTGGTCCTGCTTTTCCCTCTGCTATTGATTTGTAGCCGCTTGTCATAATGACACTGGGAAGCAATGAATGGAAGATGTGCTTTTGATAGGATTCAGGGGGGTCCTGGGTGGGGGGAGAGAAAATTCAGCAAGTTTTCTATCTCTTCTGCCTGATTAGATTTTTTTTCTTCTTTTAAGAGCTTTCACATTCCAATAAAAATGCTAAATCAGCTCTGTGCCAGAATTGTTAGGGTGTAAATAGCCAGTCACAGTTAACACAGGAAAAGATACAATATTACCACCCCAGCTCTGCAGCACTAAGTGGACAGAAGCTGATGGAAATGGAGTTGCGCACGAATGCAGGTGTGCCCAGACGACAGTAGGATGAAGGAATATGCAGGCATAATGCAGGCGTGCACTCACTACATAAAAATGCACCTGCATTGCATATGTGTGCAGCAGCTTGTCTGCACTGTGTCATGGAAGGCGATGTAGCTTTCCATACATTGTGTGCATTTTATGAAAAAGATCCTTTCTTGTTTGCTTTGTGTGTAGCTTGTTAAGGGGCACGTAGAAAGGGTGCACTCATGCTGACGATAAAAGTCCCCCAAATTTAACTACTCATAGCAGTTACTAACTCAAAATGTTCAGCACAGGGAAAGCATACTCTTTGAGGACAAAGACACTCGTGAAGTAATCCAATTCGGACTGGAGGAGATTTCTATTTTAAAAAATGTGTATTAAATTTCTCAGTGAATTGTCTTTGGTTATTCAGTAATAGTTGTACTCTCAGTATGTACATACATTTTGTGCATTTTTAAGAGCAAGCAATCATCCCCCCCTCCAGATTTCCTTATTCTGAGGTAATGCTAAGAGTCCTTGTCTTTGTGTGCAAAAATGCATGCAGGCAGGCAGTACGATGCTAGAGCTATGGATATGGTTAATGCAAGCATGGAGAGAGGAGCGTGGTCAGTGAGCACACGACACCACTTGGTTCTGTTCCGTGATAAACCTGCCCTCTCACCATGCCTCACTTCTCAGGCAAGTGCAAAAGAGACACGATGAAAACAGCACAGCATTGTGTGGAAAGCAGAACGCCACTGTTAGAGATGTGCGAGATGCTTGTGGGAGGGTCTCCTTCATCTTTACTATTAAGGAAGAAAGCATGAGACCTTATGTCAGAAGAAACCAGGAATGAAAAATAGATCCCACCTGGATTCCTACAACCATCTTAAACTCCTTCAGGTCCCTTACTCTGTTGTACCATGTACCATGAAAAATGTCCTCAGGCTGCTTTATAGCAAGCATTTAATGTCAGTGAACCAAATAACACCCTTAAAAAACCCTTCAAAACTAGCCAGGCCTAGTGGTTCAGGCCCACCATCCCACTACTCAGAAGGCTGAGTAGGAGGAGCATGAGTTCAAGGCCCAAGACAGAGTAGGTTCAAAGACTAGCCTAGGCAACTTCATAAGACCCTGCCTCAAAACAGTAAAAACAGACTGCAGAGATGGCTCCATGGTAGGACACGTGGCCTAGTGTGCTCCAGGCTAGACTCCGTCCCTAGCGTTGAAGAAAGCAAAAGAAAGGAGGGGGTAGACTTTTGACTGTTAGTAGACTGGTCACATCTTTTAGATGATAAAGAACGTTCTGTGTACTAGGTATAGGGGGGAGACAGAGAGAGAGACAGAGAGAGAGGGGACCTTATGAAAACAGGCACACCATCAGACTCTGAGTGCAATACCTTTTAATAGAAAGCTTCACGGGCTACGGAAAAAGCTGCCACAGTTCCTACATCCCTATCCTCCACTCAGGGACTACACCTAAACTGTGATTAATTAGAGCATGGCCATTTATTATGTATCATTTATTAAAAACTAATTAGAGGTAGAAAGAGAGTTTTCTCCATTTTTCACTGGGGGGTTTGCTTTATCCCATATAGTAAGTGATTATTGTTTAGTCTATATAGGGCTGTTTTATACTGCAATGAATTACCTGTATTGAAGTAATAATACCGTATGTTCACATAGCCTTTGTTCTAATATAAAAGCATAATTAATCATTCCAAGAGTACACTATGAGGCAGTCGTTTTCATGTTGTATATATATTAAATGATTTTCACTATTACCCAACCAGAGGTAATAGTGTTAAAAAAAATAAGTGTGAAACATTTCTTTTTCTTACACTGCAGTTTTATAACATAAAACTGTATATCAATCTATAAGCTGAAATAGATAAATATTTTATAACAGAAAAATGGCTAATGTTTCAAGACCGTTATTTACTGGATATCAGTGGAAAAAAGTGATATTTTTGTTGGTTCATTATATACAGTGGTTATTTCTCCTTTTCAAGTGACAGGATAAAATTTTTCATACTATTGAAAAGTTTACACGCTTAAAGCTTGACAAATAAGATACCTAAGTCCAACAACATCGAGATAAGCAGTAGAAGAAAAACAAAAGACTTTTGCATACAAATGAAGTGAGGAAGTCAAGACAAAAATAAGTCACGTAAATAAAAACTGAAAGGAGAGGAAAATTATACAATAGAAGAGGGAACAAAATACCTAAACATAAAAGAGTGAATAAATAATAGAAATGCATTAAAGGAACTCACAATGACTGGAAATGCAGATGCTACAATTTAACCCTCTGTTTTGCATACCATGTGCTCTTTTAAGCTCTCGTGGGGTGTCAGGGCACGATCCTTTCCTGACATGGTCAGAGCACAAACTCCTGTAAGCCTTGCATGCTACCACATTAGGTCTCCCACTGTGGACACATTGTCCTTGTGTAACTGAGAAGCAGAATCATAGTAAACGCTGGCTTTGCCAGAGGGGTTTGTGGTTTGTGTATTGATTGCCCATTACCAGTATTAACAAGTGCTACAGCCTTCTTGTACCCATTTCTCTCCATCTGTTGTCCTGTGTTTGCCAGAGCCCTAGCTGAATTTATAAACCAAGTATTTGATAACACATGTATCAGAAAAGCTGTGCTTCAGCTCCAAAGATCACCCAACTCTAGAAGCATCGGAACATACACTACCCTTTGTTTATACACTGTAGGTTTTAGATTGATGTTTTGAATACTCTGTCTTAAATCACCTTTTTCTTGGATTATACACATTTGACTAATATACCCTTCCTTCCTCCCAAAAATACAAACATAAAAGAGAACAAATCTAATAAATAAATGAATTCTAATGATTGTTCTATTTATTGTTGTGTCCTTATTACCAAAATACATTTCAGACATTTTGTATCTATTCATGACTTGGGACAAAATATTTGACTGTTAATTTATTAAATTAAATGGTAGAAATACATAAATAAGCATAGCTAATATATAACATAACTGTATATTCAATAGCATGCTTATTTAACTTTGAATATTTAGATTTTCTAGTCTTTCTTACTATGCAGCTCATTGTGTATAGGCTATTCCAAAAGGTACACACTTTTAATCCCATCATTTCAGACGCAGAAGCAAGAAGATCTTCGTGAGTTTGAAGCCAGCCTGGTCTGCATGGAGAGTTCTGGGCTAAGGACTACATAGTGAAAGCCTTTCAGAGAGAGGGTGGGCAGATATTATTCCAGGTTTGGTGGCATATGAGTATAATCCAAGATACTCAGAAGGCTGAGACAAAAGAATAATTTATCCTGACAGTTATAGGCTAGTCTGGGCAACATTGTAATATCCTATCTCTCAAAATAAAATACAAGACAAAAAAGTATTCCCAAGATAAAATGAACATTGATAGAGTTGCCCTTCTCATAGTTCAGATTCTTTAGTGTATATTAGACAGTGAAACCTGTGGTCCTCTCTGCTCCTTTAAGCATCTCCACCCTGGTGTCAGCAGTGTCTGAGGGGTATATCACTGCCATTCAGAGCTTCCTTTCAAGAAGCTACTCTTTGCTTCCTTCCTGGAGTCTAAAGATGCATTTTTACCTTATAGCCAAGAAATTTGCTTTTCTTTTGCTATCCTTTTAGGATTTATTTTAAAATGAACAAAAAAATACCATTACCAAAAATAAAAATTTAAACTTATACTTTGGATACTGCCACCCCAAGTAATAAGTTGGCAGATATTGAAAAAATCAAGAAAATCAATTTACTGCTAATTTTTCTTTTGAGACCATTAAGCTAGCAGTTCTCCTACAGCAGGGATCCTAGCACCAGGATTCGCCACGTACCAACACGCTCAGATCTTACTTTTTCCCTCAAAACCAAAATCATGCTTTTCTAATTACCATGAAATATATGGTACTTTATACAAATTATCTTCTTTAAAAACCAACCTTTAAACAAAAGATACATTTTTAAATGGTGGCAACTCATTCTATACATTAAAAAAGAAAAACTCTTTTAACTGGCATGACATAGTTTCACCTAGCTGGCATTTCAGGCTGCTAACTGTTTGAAATTTAGAACTTGAGACAATTGTTTGTCTACACTTTAGAACAATTACCACTTTAGAGTCTGAAGCAGTGCTTATTCTTCTCTGTGGGCTTCTCAGCCAAAGACAGCCAGAGGGTCAGCATAAGCAGAACAACTCATGAAAAACGGGTGAGCCTGTGTCACCTGCGAGACAGCCAGCACTAGAGGGTGTTCCGTTTGCACATCGCAAGGCAGGGTCTTTTCCAACTGGCATCAGAGCCACCTTTGAAATGGAGGAGAAGTTGGAGGAACTAGAGGGAAAGTTAGCTGTCCTGTGTCCTTTAATAAGGACTACTCTTCTAAAACAAAACAAAAGGCGGGGGACAGCGGGAAAATGTGCATGTCAGCAGTACCTGTCTCTCCAACATGGTCTCCCTGTCTCTGCCAGGTGAGCATTTCCTAGAGACTGTGCTTTCTTGATTGCATGTGTTACATTGGTTAAGGGTGACATTTACTGCTCCGTTGTTTAAAGCAGAGGGTTGTGTCCCCCTTGTGTCTTTCTAAACTAACACTCTTTTTGACAAGCAAACACAACTGTTTCCAGTGGTTTGTTTTAGAAAGGTGTTCTGTTAACTTGAAAATTTTTTAAATTAAGTTAACATTTTTATGCTCTAATAAACGTTTTTCCCTTTTTACACCACTGTAAATGAAACCTTTTTGTTTTTGCTTTTTTTCATCTGGGTCATAGTAAACCTCTTTGCATTCTGTTCTGTTCTCCATGCTCTTTACTTTATCTGAGACCCCAAAAGGTCTCCAGTTCATATATTGAACAATCTTTTGCTTTGTTTCTCCTGTTTCCTCTCCTGCTTTTTCATTTTCTATTTCTTAATAGACTGTGATCAAAGGCTATAGAAATACATACTATAAAGATCATTAACTTAATTTTTTCTAACATACTGAATCTATATAGACAATTGGCATCAAAATGTCTGCCTATCCACAACGCGCCAGTTTGGAACAGTTACAGCTGAAAAGCAAGGCACAGCCATTAAGAGTACAGGCTTCCAAGTTAGATCAACATGACTTCCTGACTTCCTATTGACTATGTTACAGTGAGCAATTGTGTAAACCTTAGCTTCTTCACCCATAGAAATGAGATGAATAATAATAACACTTAAACTCAGAGTAGAGATAGAACATTTTTATATGTGTTTGTTTAATGTTTTACAGTGAACACTGTAAACACGATTGCTCTTGCTCAACGTTTAGATGTGGCCCAGATCTTTATTATTACTTCTTTTGCTATAAAGTCTTAAAATTAAGTATTTGATTTTTGTTATGTTGTAACAACTAAATAGTAAGAATAGAAGCAGCGCTGTTCTGACCCTGAAGAACTGTGGGGGTAAGATTAGGCTAGGGTGTGGTTAAAGAGACCCTTGGGCAGTAAGCTTAAAGAGCACTCCTTACCCTGCCATGATCCTGAACCCAAGTTTCTCCTCAAAGTTTGCAGCCAAGGCATTTCTCTGGCCCTAGTTCTGGTCCTCAGAAAGAACTTTACCTCTCAGGGAAGAGAGTTGATTTTTTTGGGGTGTTATCTTGCTAGTTTGTAACTTTAGGTAATTTGTGGTTCACGACACTCCTTATGTTAATACTGAAACACTTCCTCTCATTATTGCTTTTGCTTTGAAACTTGAGCTCTCACAGAGCTCTCTGTGTTTGCTTTGTTTGACTTCACTGCCTTCCTCTCTGAGGACCCCAGTTCAGCAGTAATTATCAGCATAAAGCACAAACATAAAGGAAAAGTATGAACATAGGATTTCTTAATTAGATAATAATATGCAGTGCCGTGCTCTCTCCTATACTAAAAAAAAAATGTTTTGTGAGGTGTTTTACCCATTTGGCTTTTTGAGGGGCCCACCCAAATAAATCAAATAAAGCTCCCAAATAAATCCCCCACAGGGGCTTATTCTTAGTTATGAATGCCCGACCTTAGCTTGACTTGTTTCTAGCCAGCTTTCCTTAACTTAAATTATCCTGACTACCTTTTGCCTCTGGGCTTTTATCCTTTTCTTACTTCTGTATATATGACTTTCACTCTTACTCTGTGGCTGGCTGGGTGGCTGGGTGTCCGGGTGGCTGGGTGTCCGGGTGGCTGGGTGGCTGGCCCCTCCCCTTGTTCTCTCATTGCTCCTTTTCTTTCGTGCGCGGTTCTCCTCCTATTCATGCTCTCTGCTTGC
The DNA here is from genome assembly GCA_001685095.1 of Ellobius talpinus. Classification (NCBI taxonomy): domain Eukaryota; kingdom Metazoa; phylum Chordata; class Mammalia; order Rodentia; family Cricetidae; genus Ellobius; species Ellobius talpinus. The sequence continues at coordinate 33,218 of LOJH01007742.1, forward strand.
CAGCCCCGCCTATCCCTGCTCCTGCCTTGCTATTGGCCGTTCAGCTCTTTATTAGACCATCAGGTGTTTTAGACAGGCAAAGAATCACAGCTTCACAGAGTTAAACAAATGCAGCATAAACAAAAGCAACACAGCTTTACATATTACACAAATGTTCCACAGCATAAACAAAGCAACACACCTTAAACTAATCTTCCCCAACAAAATGTATCACTGCCCTGGGTTCGCATTGTCTTCAAAACAGGGTTTTTTTCACAAATAAATAAATAACATGAACCAATGACAGAAGCTATCCATGAAATGATTATGATAGTCAATTAAAATAAAGCTGCTGATTGTCATTTGATGTCAGAAAGCTCATGAGAATTTGGGAAAGTGTGGGCTTTGTTCTAAAACCCCTTAATATTACATATTTCTTTGAATCCAGAGCTTCAGGAATGTTAGACAAATACTATGTTGCTGATCATAACATTAATCCTCAATTTTTGTTGACAATAGATTCTTTTCATAAAATAAATTCTGATTATGATTTCACCTCCCTCAACTCCTCCAAAATCCTTCCCCATGTACCCACCAACCCAAATCCACACCTTTTATTTCTCTCTCTCTCTCTCTCTCAACAGAATTAAAAAAGACAGAATAATAGAAAGATAAAATAGAAAAAAACTAACCAGCATAGGACAAAACAGACAGAAAAAAAGAGCCAAAGAAAAAGCATAAGAAACACATACAGATGCTGAGGCACATTTGCACACACAGAAATCCCACGAAGACAAAATTAGAAACCATAATATATGTAAGCAAAAGATCTGCAAGGCTGAAGAAAATGCCCAGACTAAAGATTATGATACAGAAGCCTCCAAAAGCAGCACTGAGTTTGTCTTGTGTTGGTCATGTACCTCTGGGTATGGGACCTTCCCTTAAAAGTGGTCTGCATCCCCAGTGCATCTCCATTATGGAGGAAAGTCATCTTTGTATTGCAAGCAGTTGTCAATTGGAAGTAGCTTCTCTGCTGTGATGAGGCTGTGTCCTCTTCCTCTCTCAGTGCTGGGACCCCGTCTGTCTTAGTCCTGCGCAGGCCCTGTGCATGCTGCCACAGTCTGTGAGTTCCTATGTGCGTGAGTCCTACTGTGTCTAGAAGGCGGTGATCACAGAATATCCTCTCACCTAGATGTCATCCAAATCCAGGCTTCAGTCATATGCCTTTGAGTCCTTAACTTCCTCTAGTCTTTATTTCCAGCCCACTTGGCATCTTTAGACACACCTCATAATCAACCACAATCAAAAACAATCCAGTCTCTCTGAAAAGCCTCATCGATGGCTCCGAATCTGGAGAACTGCAGGTCAGGAGATACTGAGATCTCAAATTACTGATTTATTTTAAGTCTTAGGATGGAAAATGAGAAAAGCTGAATTTAGAGAAGGTCAGTTGAGAGAGTTCTCCTTTGTAGGTGGGTAAATGTAACAGATGCCAAACAGGCTTACTCTTCAAGTAAAGTGTCGCTTGGTCAGAAATAAGCTGTCCACAAATGAAAGACTGAGTGATAGTGTGTTTTCCCTCTATGGGAATTGCTAATGAGAAACTAGACTCTGAAAAAGCAAAAATTTTAAATAAAATATTATATAATGAAAAAATATCTGTCAAGATGCAATGTAATATAGGATAGGCTTATTTTGTTATTACTTAAGGATGTAAGACCCATCATCACAGGAAGGCGTGGCCACGCATGGCAGTGGGAGTGTGAGTCAGTTACTTGTTCACATCCTAGAAGACTAAGAAGCAGGACCAACTTTAAAACCTCAAGACCTGCGCCCAGTAGCCAACTTCTCCATCTAGGCCCTACCTCCTAGGAGTTCCATAACTTCCCAAAATGGCACAGCCATCTGGAAGCCTAGTGTCTGAAGACCTGAGCCTGTAGGAGAAGGTTTTGCATCTGAATCACAGCAGTTATGTAGGTGGGGAATGGAATGAAAGGTTATTCAATATGGAGGAAAAGCCTTGTCTAAAGACCATATTTATTTGAGATATGACCAAAATGATAAGGGAAAGGATGAACATTATGTAATGAGGTTACCATGTTTAAGTCCAAATCACATTAGGCTTGGAATGCAGTGTTGAGGGTGGCAATATTCCCCTTGGGACAAGTAGAAAACCTTGAAGAGATTTGTGAACAGCAAGCAAGTGATCAAACTTTTAAAATACCACCTTGGTTTTGATGTAGGAAAATGGTGATCTGAGGTAAGAATGGATGCCAGGAAAGCAAGAGGCTCTATTGGGCCAGTGAAAGATGACAGTGACCTGGCCTAGGGCATAGCAGTGGCCACAGACAGAAGGGATTGGATTTGTAAGGCACATGGTAAGATACCTGACCAGCATAACTGGTAGGACTTGATGAACTGAATGAAGATGGAAAGGAGATTGCCAACATTGATTCTTCAGGGTAGCTGTCCTTGACTTCTAGATGTAGGACTTCCTGGAACATTTCTCGTGAGCCCAGTCTAGTGGTGATAATTCCTTCACTTTTGGCTTTCGTGTGAGAAGCTTTGTTTCTCATTCATTTCTGAAAGAGAGCTTTGCTGAACGTAATATTCTTGACTGGAAGTTGTATTTGTGGGTTGTGGTTTTGTTTTGTTTTGTTTCGGCACTTTGAAAGCATCATTATCATCTCATCTCACTTTTAGCTTTCTGCTGAGTAAGCAATTAGTCTATGGAAAATTCCTTTATAGGTATTTTCATGCCTGAGTTACATCTTTGACAGTTTGATGCAATGGGCACTAGAGAAGACCTTCTTGGGTTGAGTGTGTTAAGGCCATTAAACTATCTGTATCTTCTAAGGATTGCTGAGTTTTATCTGTGATTGTGTTAAGCTGGTCTTCTGTGTTCTTTTCTAACTCTCTCCTTCTGTTTGTTCACTTCCTGCTCTCCTCTAAGTTTCATAGGCTTCTTTTTGCCTCTCTGTATATCAAACTGCTTCTACAGTATCTTCCTATGCTATAGGTACAGTACAGAGAATTCTCAAGGTTAGATGTGGTGGTACACACCTGTAATCTCAACTCTTAGGAAGCTGAAGCAGGAGGATCACTGTGAGTTCAAGGGCAACCTGAGCTACATAGCTCTGGCCACCCTACCCACCCCCCAAAAATAAACAAAAAAATCTTTCAATTTTTGTTTAAAATCATTTTCCCTAACTATAAAATTCTGGGTTGGTGACTTTTTAGTTTATTAAATATGCCAAATAGTGTCTTCCATATTGTACCATTTTGGATAAGTAGTCCACTGTGACTTTGAATTTTGTTTTCTCTGTAATAATTATTTTCTTCTCTGGCTGCCTTCCGTGTTTTATTCTCATTTCTCAGCAGTTCAAATATGCTGTCGTTTTGAGCATGTATATGTGCTTTGTCCTACATTGAGTTCTGTGGTGGTTTGGATGAGAATGACCCCATAGTCTCACACATTTGAATATGGTCCTTGTTGGTAGAACTGTTTGGGAAGGACTAGCAGGAGTGGCCTGCATTGGAAAGGTGTGTCACTGCAGGCATGTTTGAGGTTTCCGTAGACGCACATCGTTCCTAGTGTTCTCTCTTTGCCTGCTGCTTGGGGATCAAAATGTGAGCCCTTGTTTGCTAAAAGCTCTTGTTATAAATTGCCTTTGTTATGGTGTTTTTCTCACAGCATTAGAAAAGTAAATAAGACAAGTTCTCTTCAATTTGAGCTATTTAGTCTTATTTTTGTAAAGTACCTTTATGAGTCAGAATTTATTCCTTCCACATTTCTCCTCCTGGACTTCTGCAGTTGTGCATGCATTGGACTGCTGGAGATTGCACCAGTGTTTGCAGATTTTTACCCCACTCTGGTTGCCCTTTGCTTTCCACTCTGCATAATTTTGAATATCTTATCTCAAGGCCAATTGGTGTCCTTTCCCACATAAGTGCTGCCTGTTGATAAGCTAACAAAGATTTCTGCATCTGGGATATTGTTTCCCTAGCACACCCATGGAGTATCAACATCTCCTAATCTAGTTCTGTTCAAGGCTTTCCTCTCTGGAAAGATTTTCCCTTGAATATAAATGTTTGTAGTTCACTGACTTATAGACATTGTGTGTAGTGTAGTAGAGACAAATTTTTGTCACCTAACCCCCGACTACTGCCTGCCTATGGACTCTCCATTATGATGATGACTTTTGTTTCCACTTCTTCTCCAGAGGCAGCAATTGATTTTTTTTGCCTAAATCATAAAGGTTTCTTTCCCTGAAAGAATGACTAAGATTTTTGTCTAAGAAAAATATCTAAGAAATAACTATGGTTTCATACCTAAGAGAACTTGTGTGACACTCTGTATCAGGATGCTCCGAGATTGTAGTTGTTTTGCGTTGACATAATCTAACACAGATTGTGTTTCTTTACTCTGATGAACCAGACACAACTGCGCCCATTTCTTTCAGAGGAGTTTTCACTCTGAGATTAACTTGCCTCTGCTTGCCTTTAAACTCAACTTTCTGCTGTGTTCAAGCAAGTTGTAATTCTTCTGAGTGTCTGGCTTTTTTTTTATGTCATTGTTAGGATGGAGCAGCATGTCTTCGCTTGTGTTTTATATTTTCTCAGAATGTAACAGGTCTTCATGATACCTACTACTTACAGGTATCCTTCCTTCTCAGTTTCACCATATAGAATAGTTCTTCTCATCCTTGAGCCCCCTTGCTCCTCTTATCTCTCATGTTATATATACATTAACCTATGGGTGCCTTGGTTAATGGGATAAAGGGAAGAAAAAAGAGGAAGAAAAGAAAAGACAGATATATTAGTATATTTATATAAAATTATTTGATGGTACAATGAAGGAATAGGGCAATTGAAAAATAGATAATAAATAAATTCTTAGTTACAAAAGTCATAAGGAACTTTGATGTAACTGAATGATTCCTAATGGTTCCATAAATTGTGGTGCTTTCTACTGGCTAACTAAACAGGAAATATAGAAACACAGTTGATTAGGAATTAGATTATGGCTACTTAATAAAAAATTAACACGGCTGACTTTTATCTGTTCTATTGCTGTAACATGGTTAGAGTTCTTTCTAAGAAAAATTATTGTCAAATGTTGGTATATCTCAAGGTTGTTGCTTGGCAAAAATTGTGTAAGACTTTTACTTAACATTTTATGATATTCTGAAGAGAATTAAGGAAGAACTAAATATAGGTATACTGTAATTATGGATTAATATATTCTCTATCATTAAGATGTCACCTCTCCCTAGATTGACCTCTAGAATTAATGTAATTACAAAAAAGAATTCCAGCATGCTTTTAAAATATAGAAATTAAATACATGTGAGAAGAAATGGACAAAAGATGCCAATTGGAGACCTTCACTACCTGTTTCCACAGCTTACTCCCATGCTCTAGGAACCAAGGCAATGTGCTACTTGCATATGGATGAATCTGTGTGTCAGTGGAACAGAGCCAAGTCCAGGGGCATACCCATAGTACTTGACAAAGATGCTAGGTTGTTTTAGAGAAAAAGGTCAGCTTTCAAGTAACAATTGGGTGTCTATATACAAAAGAAACAAAGGGGAGGAGGGGAGGGATGGAGAAAAGGAGGAAAAGGCATTAATCCTGCCCATATGTGGAGGCAAAGAAGTGCTTCTGGCATCAAACAGTCTATTTCTTCATGGTTCCAAACCCCATAACATAGTGGATTGTGCTGCTGGTATCAAACAGTCTATTTCTTCATGGTTCCAAACCCCGTAACATAGTGGATTGTGCTGCTGG
>LOJH01007744.1:8402-30545 GCA_001685095.1 Ellobius talpinus
ATAGATGATAGATAGATAGATAGATGATTGATAGATAGATAGATGATTGATAGATAGGATAGATAGATGATAGATGACAGACAGATGATTGATAGATAGATAGATGATCGACAGGATAGATAGATGATAGACAGACAGATGATAGATAGATAGATGATCGATAGGATAGATAGATGATAGATAGACAGACAGATGATAGATAGATAGATGATCGATAGGATAGATAGATAGATGATAGATAGACAGACAGATGATAGATATATGATAGACAGACAGACATACAGGCAGAAATATCAAAAAAACATGAAATTGAGAAGGAGTTGCTGAGAGAGATGCAGAAGGAGTCGGATGGGAACAGAGGTGAATACATCATATTTCATTGTATGCACGTATGAAATTCTCAAGAAAAAAGAAAAAAATCATAAAATTTGCAGATAAATGAATGCAATTTGAAAATTTATACTAGTGAGTTTATCCAGGCCCAGAAAGACAAACACCACATGTTCTCTCTTACCTGGTTTCAAACCCTTTTGTATATTTCACTTGAAGTTTATGTGATGGTCACAAAAACAAACAAACAAAAAACAAAACAAAACAAAACAGAAACAGGCCTATTGGAGGACAGGCAAAACATTCAGGAAGGGGAGAGAGTCAAACATAGGCAAAAGGAAAGCACAGAGTGGGGATACTGGAGGTAGAGAGGTTCTGACCTGAAGTGGGGGTGGGGTAGCAAGTCAGGAAGGCAGAAGCAGAATGAAAGGTCCATGAAAAAGCTTTCTAGAAACAAGCGATCTCGTCATGTCACTCAGATGAAGAATGACAATGGTCCCTATCTCGCGAGGATTTAAAGGGTACTTGGGGAGTCAGCACGTGCAGATGGACCAGAGGAAACCATGCTACCAATCCAACACATGAAGGGGATAAAACATAGGGGACAGAAAATCATGGGAAAATCCTCCAGGTGAAAGGTTTAAGTGTGGTTGATAGACAGGAGGGCATAAGGAGTGGATAAGACAAAACCAAAGATGCATGAGTTTGAAAAAGACTAAAAAAAAAAAATCTAGGGGTTTGTAAGCTAAGTAAAAACAGATAATATTTTTAAAATAATTTAATCAGAAGTATACTGTTTAGCTGAACAATTCTGCTCCTGCTCCCAGAAGACACGGGTTACTAAATGGTCCAGTATTTCCTCACTATGCCACTACCCCTCCCTTTTGGAATGGTAATGTGTATTCTGTGCCATTGTATGTTGCAAGTATGTAATGTACTTCTTTTATTTTACAGATTTATAATTAAGAGATTACCTTGAGTCTCAGAAGAGACTTTATACTTTGTGCTTTTACGCTGTCTTGAGACTATGAAAGACCATGGGGACTTTTGAAGTTGGACTAAATGCATTTCGCAATAAGATATGTTCCAAAGTCTTTGGGAACCAAGGGGTAGAATATGATGGTTTGAGTGACAAAGTCCTCTATAGGCTCATATGCTTGACTACTTCATCTCCAGTTGATGGAACTCTTTGGGAAGCATTAGGAGGTATGGCCTTGTTGGAGGAGGTGTCTCACTGGGGACAGGCTTTGACGTTTCAGAGGACTACCAATGTGTGCTATCCCTCCCTCCTGCCTCTGTCCCTGGTGGTATCTCAAGATATAAGCTCTCAGCTCCTGCTCCAGTGCCATGCCTGCCTGCCTGCTGCCATGCTCCCCACCTTAACTGTTATGAACTCACCCTCTGAAACTGTAAGTCCAATAAACTCTTCTATAAGCTGCCTTGGTCATGGTGTCTCTTCCCAGCAATAGAAAAGTAATTAAGACAAAAAGTAATTGCGAGCGCTCAGCTGCGGATAGGATGTCTATGTCAACCTCTCTCGGAACTTTGTCCAAAAGTAGGCAGAAAGCATGCAAGAGTCAAAGGATAGAGAGGGAAGCTGCCAAATGCTCTCTTTTAAGACATGGCATGGCTGTTGCACACAGCTGCTGAGGGAGCAAGAGTCACGTTTTAGAGATATGTCTGCTAGCAGGTTGTCCATCTCCAGTTTGCACACGGGCAGCACTAACTGCTCTAAAGGGATGATTAATAACAAGGATGATGATGGTGATATAATAATAATAATAAATAGAAGCAGATAAGAAGGTGAGAGGGAGATGAGGAGTAAATACAATCAAAATACACCACATACATGCACCAAGCCTTCAAAGCATGAATGCTGAATATTCTTTTTTAAGAAATGATTCCTGTGCTCAATAGGCAGAGTACACAGAGCTGAGGCCCAGGGCATGCGACCAACGAGGGTCACATGACTTGCCGTGTCTCTAGACCCACATGATGCAGTCTCCAAGAGGCCCTTCACAGCACAATGCCCTCCTCTGCTGGTCAGAGCGCAGTGAGTCCTTCCAACTCAGAGATGCCTCCTCCTTGCAGCCTTCCAAGGTTTCCCGACTCCCCTGCTACCCTTCCAGAGCACCCTGCATGTCTCTCAGGCTGTACCCTGGGCCTTCCTTCTGCTCAGTGTATCCGAAAGTTCTAGGTGGGTGGTCAAGCAGGTTTGAGAGAGGAGGAAATCAGGCACAGACGCATGCTGAAGTGGGCACAGCAGACAGAGGCCCTGAGGCTGGGCAGTGGCCTAGTGTGTCCCAGGAATCTGAGTGGTAGTAGGCCCAAGTTGAGCATGCTGGAGAGATAGAGGAGAAGCTGAGAGCACAAAGGATAACAGGATGGAAGACAGTGACTCGGGTGGGGGCACAGGGCTTGCTGGCTTCCCCTTCTTCGGGAACCAAAGCAATTAATGAATAATCCTTGTCACAGAGTGATACTTGAGCTATCTGCTTCCTAGTCCTCCCTTGCCATGTGCTTACTGCCCTATCCAGGGCCCTTTCTTCTCTATTCTCCAACTCCTACAGGTTCTTCAGTTCCCATCCCCTGTACTTCCCTCTGTCACTAGGACCAGGCCAGCCTAAGTTCCTGAAGCTGCCCTAGCAGGCCAGGGCCACCCCTGAGAATGAGGCCTGAGTCTGATTCCCCTGAGGGGACCCAACATGTGACCTGGGAGGCAAAGGGGGGGTAGCAGGCTAGTCATTTCAGATCTGGGCTAGGTATCTGGGTGAAGTCACTAGGGCACACTCCTGGAGCAGCTGGTGAGGCTCACAAGTCTGCCTTCTGACTGCTCCACCTTCTGGGAAGATGGAAGATGCGAGTCTGGGGAGGGGGGACACGACAGGACTCTTTCTACATCTGCTCCTGGTTGCAGCCTGCTGTAGCCTGCTCACTTCCACCTCAAAAGCACGGTATGTGTGACTAACCTTTACCGCCTCCAAGTTCACATCTTTAGAATGGGCATGTTGCCTCCCTACCACAGCAGGTGGAAGATTAATGACATTGCTCTGTGTTCAGTGCCTAGAGCAGACTTGAGTGCACAGCGGGAAGCATATACACAGGGACTCACATTGCCACTGATATATGTGGCATCTTTACTCACACATGGCCTAAGGCATGGTGCATGTTCTCCTAGAATATTCCCCCAAGATCAGACCAAGGGCTTGGGGGCAAGAAGTTTATTCAGGAATTGTTTGGGAAGCTTAGACAGGGAATTTGAGCCAGGAAAAGACGCAGCATGGTCAGTGGCCCAGGGTGCCATGGGTGTCAAGGGCTGTGGCCTGGCCTAAAACCAAGTACTGGGAGCTGCCACAAGCCAGTACATTCAGCCCAGCCCACAACTGTGTATGCAGGCAGCTACGATGCTACAAAGGGCGCAGGGCGGAGCCTAGAAAATAATTGGCACAGTTGGCCTCATACAGAGGTCAAGATAGTTCTGTGCAGCTGTCACCATGCGGGCAGCCTGTTTTCCCATGTGTGTGCCTTCCCAGAGAGCAGATCTGGTCACGCTAGTGGTGCTGTGTGCACCAGAACTCTGTCTGCTCTTGCACATGTGTATACACAGGCATGGACACACACACACACACACACACACACACACACACCTTGTTCAGGGTTGTGCAGAAGGGCGGATGCGCACACCCAGCCTAAGCAATGCTGCAGGGTGGGAGAGATGGTCTGGTCACCTTGGCAACGGGCAGTATCTAGCTAGTCTAGGACAGCTTTGGTTCAAAAGAAAAAATATCCAAGCATTGAATACAAAAAGAGGCTGCGTGAAGAAAAGGAGTTGGGGGTGAGGGTGTCATCCCAGCAGCCCCAGGCCAAGTGGGCCTAGCTGAGTTCCTGGGTATAGAGTCCTTTCAGAGGCTTGGGAAGCCTACTCAGGGGAGAGCCAACAGGGGATAAGTACCCTAGGGTAATGCTACTGGAGGTGAGGGGTGGGGGTGGGGGACATGATCCCAGGGCTACTGAGCCTCTGAAGGCATTTGGCACTCTGTAAACACAGGCATGCTGGGCCATGCCTGCACAAAAGTCACCAGCGCTGACAATTAGCGCACTAATTGCACATGCTGTCCAGAGCCAGTGCATTAGCCCAGGTCATGTGGTGATTTATTCACGAGCTTCCATCTCCTGCCTGTCCCCAGCTCATAGCCTCAGCTGCCTCTGCTGGGTGAGGAGGCTGAGATGGAGGCAGACACTTCCATGGCCTTGCTTTAAAACCCTGCATGCTGTTTGTGTTCCATCAGCGAAGAGTGCTCGGGATGAGCCACTCCCTGCAGACAGTGGCAGCTGTAGCCTCCAGTCTGGCAGCAAGCGACAGCTGGGAAATGCCTCCTCTCGTATCTGAGGAACTGGGGTTCAGAGGTGGCCACTGCTCAAGAGCCCATGGCTGGAATCTTCAACACAATAACAAAAATGCCCCCAGACTGCTACCCTCTGTGCAGAGCACAGCCTGTGGGGAAGATTGTAATGTTAGTCTTGCTTGATAGAGAGCAAACTGCTGTTCAGAGATGGCAAAGAACTCACTCAGGGCTAGACAGCCGAAAGAGTCAGAGCCATTGGCTTTAGAGCCCATATGCTGAAGGCCCCCTCATTTAGCCTCCCTAGCTCAGTTCTGAGTGGTCCTGTGGGGTTGGCGCCATTATAATACTTTAAAGATGGGGAAACTGAAGCTCAGAGAACTAGAGAGTTTGCTCGGAATCACACAGGTACCAAAGGAAGTAGACAGGTGACTTTGATGGACAATGGGCTCCCATGTGGGCCCTGGGTAACCCCCTAAGCTGTGACCCCAGGGCTAGAGTCTGCAAAAACACCTGCCTGGGGGTGAGAACGGCTCAGGATAGTCAGCCCCCACTGCTGTCTGAGTCACAACCAGGGAGGGTGCCCTTCCTTGTGAAGACACCTGCCTCTAGGGACAGCCCACCCACCAGCCCTGGAGGAAGACAGGACAAGTATGAAGGACCCACGCCACAGTGCAGCAATCTTGGATGGAAATTACAGTGACCATCCCCCAAAACGGAGCCCCTCACTCAGATCAGCACAGGCTCTGCAAGTCAACATTAGCTTAGCAGCATTCTGAGCCCCACCCCCATATGTTCCCTAGAGCATCCTGCTGGCTTCTCTGGAGACCAATGGGAATGGCAGGCTACTCTCACAGGGCTACAGCGACCTTACCTGTGAGGACTAACTCCCCTGTGAGGGCTGTGGTAGCCATGAGGACTCACCATCATGTAGACTGCTCATAAAGCAGGCAGCAGAGCATGCAACCGGCTTTGAAGACCAACCCTGGAACTCCCTGGCTGTGTGATCGTAGGTTCCCAGACGCCCCTCTCTGGGCCTGTCTTCCCAGTGTCTGCTGGACATTTCTCTCAGGGCTCTGACAGAGTGAGTTTTGCAGCCACAGCAGGGCAGTGGGCATCTCTGCCTACTCTGCAGTGGGCACCTCAGGCTCTGCCTACCTCCCGCGACTCTAGAGCAGCTACAAGACAGACCTGGCAGAGGTACAATAGTGGACATCTGGGGCTGGCTACTTAGGCCCACCGCCTAGCTGTTCCTGTGCCACACAGCACGAGAGGGCAGACCACACTCTGGAGATGGTCTTATCCACTCCACAGAGAGGTTTCAACCACTCCCCAGTCTCCACCAGACACCAAATGCTCTCTTCCTCTTTTGGTTAATTCACAGCTTTTGCTCCAAGCTCTGCCTTTTGGTCGTGGTAAGATCTTGGACAGGTCACTGTGCCTCTCCTGCCTCTGCTTCCCCACACGCAACAAGCAGCAACTAGATATGATTGTGTGAGGACCTCCAGGTTCATAAGGAGTTTAGTGCTGAGCCTGGCATAGAGAAATGTCACCATCTTTCTCTCAGTTGCCACCATTTCTGTCTACGCACTGGGGACACATACTTTGCTGTAGGCCTAACGGGGTGTCAAAAGTTTCTGGAGAAACAGATGGATGTTTTCTGGCGGCTCCCCCTTCACAACACAAGCTCCCACAGTGCATGCCTCCCGCTCTTACTGGGTCATCCCTCCCCGAATGTCCACAGCCTGCCCACTGCCTTTCCCCTTCCCACCATTTAGCCTCCAGCTAAGCTTCTGGTGCTGACTCCTGGGTCACCAACACAGTGAAGGCCCAGCAGGGGGCCCTGACAGTTTGCAAAACAATAATCTAAAGATTGCTCCCAGATACCAAACCCTACTCCCTCAGGAAGCCTTAGGGAGCAGTATGATCCCGGGGCGGTGGCGTTGGGAGGCAGAGACAGGCAGATCTCTGTGAGTTTGAGGCCAGCCTGCCTGGTCTACAGATAGAGCTCCCCGACAGCCAAGGCTACACAGAGAAACCCTGTCCTGAAAAACAAATGAACAAACAAACAAACAAACAAAAAGAGCAGAATGAGACAGACACCATACTTTTACAGACAGGAAAACTGTGTTCCGGGGAAACAGCCTGCAGATACTCCAGAGCGTGGGTAGACTACAGCCCCGTCCTCAGCCTCTCTATCCCAGCACAATCAGCAGGGCAGCAAAGACCATCATTGTGCCCACACTGAGGATGGTAACCCTGAACTTGGAGAAACCACATTCCCAGGGATCAAGGGCTTAAGTGAAATCCTGGGAGAATGTCCTCTGCCTAATGTACCATTGCTCAATGTGGGAGTGGAGACAGACCCAGAAACTAAACTCTATACCCCTGGCCACTGTGGCCTCATCTGTGAAGTAAGTACAGAAGGACTTGGTTGCTCAGGCCCATGCCTTGAAACAAACAATAGTCAGTCATCAGTTGTGAAATGACAAGGTAGACAGGCTCCTCACAGCCCGCGTCCACCAGATCCCAGCGCCCCCCACAGGGGACTATAGTCCTAGGTTAGATTAATGACCACTGGAGAGTGCTGGATCTGTAAGATAAACACGCAAGCAAAGGGAAGAACTTAAACAAAGGAGGAGCCTCTGAGGCTGTGGAAGTGGGAAGGGGCCTGTGAAGAGAGAGGTTTCTATCTAGGGAGAGCCTGTATCCCAGGTTAGGTATGTGAAAGGAAAGGCCACATTCAGGAAAGATGCCCAGGATGGACAGAGATCAACACCACCAGCCCTGGGGTGTAGCCAACCATGGGAGCAATTTATGGGCCTTGAGGGCTGGACCCTTCCATCCCGGCTCGAAAGAACATCAGAGTCCCCAGAAAATCCTGTAAGCCTCTGTAAGCCCACATCCTCCTAGGAATAGGAATAGAATCCTAGCATCCTCCAGCATCATAATGCAGGCGCAATGTGTCAGCACACATGAACAAGACTGTACAAGCTTCCACTCTGTAGGCTTTCTGGGCCCAGAAGACCGGGGTATAGCTGGAGTAGAGGTGAGCTGGAAAAGTCTGGACACCAGAGACAGCAGGTATAAACTTACAGAGAAGACACAAAAGACCCCAGAGACACATGGACTTGGGGTTATAGGCCTGGTCTCAGAGGAACAGTTCTGTCCAAATAGTGGGCTGCCTTAGGAAGGCAGAAGTTACATAGGATCAGAGAGCCAAGGGAATGGTGTTCCACTGGGATCCTTGTACCTTGGATTCATAAGTACTGGCTGCACTGTCTTCTCCTACAGCTGTCTGTGCACACAGCACCGTACCCTCCCAGCCTCCTAAGTTCAGAAACATTGATGTGCAGTCTCAGCACCCACCCTCCCGTGGCTCACACCACCATCAGGCTCTCCAACTGTGTCCAGCTACCTCTACGCACACTGCACAGTGTCTGTCATGTAGGGAGCCTGATCCTATCTGCACTGCCTATCTAAGGCCCCTGCCTTTGAGTTCGCTGATCTGGGATCCTCTGTTTGAGGCTGCTGGATTGTGAAGAAGGCATGGTTCTGTGACCATCTTCCCAACCCACATCAGCACCCCTAGGCTGAGGGAAGACAGGTGGCTTGGAGTCCCTCCAAATCCGGCCTATTTCACAGCCCTGGGGGAGGAAGCTTCTGTCAGTTCTCATGCCAAATGAGCTCAAAGAGGGTGGGGACCAGCCAGGGCTGTATGCCCCCCAAAAACAGCTGCAGTTGACGGTGGAGCCCGGAGAGAAAAGCCCTGTGGGGCATCTGTCCATCTGTCATTTCCTTGGCATCCCATTACAGCAGCCAGACCAGTCTTCCCAGAGGAGCCTAGGCCATTGGAGCTGGCACTACCCCGTGTACACATGCTGGCACACATGCGAAGACAATGACCCAGTCTGTAGACCCAACAGGGAAGGGCCCTCCTGCTCTGTTCCTGCTCTGCCCTAACTGGTCCAGCAGCAACCACTTCTGGCCTACCCCTGCCATCTTCTCTCAGACACCCTGCAGCTCACTCCTTGATTTCACAGTCTCTGCTCACACAGAGTCCACGGTCATTCTCCCCTTGACACACAAGTTCCACGGAGCAGGACTGCTTTGTCACCCAGCGTCCTAAGGCTATAGACTCTTTACCACCTCTGGAAGGACTCCTTCCTAAACAGAAGAGAGAGTCCAGTGGCAAAAGAGAACCCTGGATATATCCTATAGCAATGGATTTAGATAGACAGAGGGGACAAGGCCCTGTGGAAAAGAGGGTGATAATCCATCTATAGGAAAGAGCCGAGAACAGAAAATGGGCAGCTGTGGCATAGGCCAGTGGATTCTCTTTTGATTTTCTCAGCAAATCAAACTATTCACAAAGTCTAAGGCTTTACTGGGGAGGCTTGGGCCCAGGATCTAGAGGATGGGGACAGGCACCAGGGACTTAGATCAGAAATGAGAGACAGGTTCAGGAATGGGTTGGGGAGATGAGGGTTCAGGATGGGTGCTGGCAGGTGCAGAAGTGTTTGGTGTGGCTGACCGGCTGCCCCACAGCAGACTGCAACTGTGTTTAGGCTTTGGATCCTTTGGCTCTTGGTCTCCACAAGTCCCAGGGGACTTAGGTAGCAGTCAACTAAGAATTTCATGGTCTAGAGCCCAGAGATGGCTCTCAAGAGTACTCTAAGGACCCTCCTGGGCTAAACCCTCCCCTGGGAAGACAGGTGTCACCATAGCCCTTGAGAAGCCAGGACCCAGAAACACTCACCTGGAGCCTTTCATTGGGTCTCAGGAGTCTGTGAATACAATTGCTTCTCCACAGGAACTGGGATCCCTAAAGCCAAATGGAGGGATGGGTTGATAGGTGGATGGGTGGATGGATGGAAGAATGAGTGGATGGAAGGATTGATGGATGGATTGATGGATAGACTGTGGTGGGGGTGAGGATGGATGTATGGAAGGATTGATGGATAGATTATGGTGGGGTGAGGATAGATGGATGGATTGATGGATAGATTGTGGTGGGGGTGGGGATGGATGGATGGATGGATGGATGGATGGATGGATGGGGGAGTGGATAGATGGATGGATGCTTCCTTAATATCAGATTCTTAAACTATAGATTTACACATAGTATGGGATACATATGTGATTCCATATGGTAACTCAATATGTGGGTCAGAAAAAAATTCCAACAGTAAATATTTTGAACAGGCAATGATCAAAATTCAATGCAAAGTCAGTATGTCATGAATCCCATGCATTTCAGGCAGTGCTTTTCCTTGTTGCATTGCACAACATCACTGTAGCCTTGATTCTGAACACTTCATGCCTACTCTGCACTGAGCCACACAACACCAACAAACACTGCCTGAAACATCTTGGCTCAAATGAACGTTATGAACTGTGGTGTTTTTAATGCACACGCAGTGTTCTGATCTTACAGAAACATAAAGGAAGACAAATGCTTTTGTCTTCTGACTATATTTCTCAGCATATAAGTATTTCATATATTTGGATTGTATGGTAGCTTGAATGAGAAATATCCCTCCTAGGTTCATGTTTGAACACGTGGCCCAACCATTGGTGGTGGTATTTGGAAAGATTATGGAATTTTTGTAGGTGGAGCCTTACTGAAGGACATACAATATTAGGGGTGGGCTTATAGGGTTTACAGCCTCACCCTACTCCCTGCTCGTGTGCTCGCTCTCTCTCGTTCTCTCTCCTTCCCGTTCTGCCATGCTGTGCCTTCCCTGTCACTGTGGACTCTAGCCCTCTAAAAATGTAAGCCAGACAAACTCTTTCTTCCTTAAGAGTCCTGGTATTTTTCACAGCAGCAGAGAAGTAACTAAAACAGATTGTACCATGAACTATATGATTGATGTGTATGTGTGTGTGTATATATATATAATGTTTACATCACATGTGCTTTATATATATCACACATGTATGTGTATGTGCTATGCTATATAAAATCAATAATGTTTGATTTTAAAAATTGTTACCAGACAGATGGTTCAACAGTTAAAGAGCACTTGCTTCTTTTACAGAAAACCTGGATTTGGTTCCCAATCCCCAAAGTGTGGCTTACAACTGTCTGTAACTTCAGTTCAAAGGAATTAATGCCCTTTTCTGACCACCAAGGATACCAGGTATGCACATGGTACACATACATACATGCAGGCAAAACACTCATACACATAAAATAAAAATAAATAAATCTTTTCTTTAAAAATTGTTGCCAGGCCAGGCGGTGGTGGTGCACGCCTTTAATCCCAGCACTCGGGAGGCAGAGTCAGGTGGATCTTTGTCCTGAAAAAAAAATGTTGCCAGGTGTGATCATGCACACCTTTAATCCCTGCACTCAGGAGGCAGAGACAGATGGATCTCTGTGAGTTGGAGGCCAGCCTGGTCTATAGTGAGTTCCAGGCCAGGCCAGTCAGGGCCGCATAGTGAGACTATTTCAAATAAAGCTGTTTGAATTTCATTTTTTAAAAAGTTCAATGAATTTCAGCTTGAGATCAGAGCAGAACTTTTTTCAATCATTCCTGAAAAGACCCTAAATATAGTTGTGCCGTTTTCCACTGTGTATTTATGCAAAAGCACATTCTCACCACTTGACAGCTATAAAATCAAAATATTATCAATTCTGAAAAATGTTACTCTATGTCCTAGATACTCTATGTCCTAGAGTATCTGATATTCAGCTAAAATTTAATTATTTATGTAAAAAGTAGTATGCCCAGTTCATTAGTATGCAAATTTGTTTTCATCTTTATTAAATGATGAAATTGCACACATATCAAAGAGCTGCTTTAAAATAAATTGCTTAGCCGGGTGGTAGTGGCACATGCCTTTAATCCCAGCACTTTGGAGGCAGAGGCAGGCAGATCTTTGTGAGTTCAAGGTCATCCTGGTCTACGGAGCGAGTTCCACGATAGGCTCCAAAACTACACAGAGAAACCCTGTCTTTAAAGAAACCAAAGGGAAAAAAAGAAAGAAAAGAGAGAGAAAAAAAAAGAAAAAATGAAACCTTGTCTTGAAAAACAAAAATATAATAATCAAATAAAAAATAAGTTTCTTTATGATTTACTACCAGTAAATGCTTAATTAACCATTTAGATTCCTCTATACCCAGGGTCACATAAAAATGTCTTGGGTAAAAGTGACCACAAGTGGGGAAAGTGTGAAGAAACCTTGTCCATAAGCAGGGCAGCTTCCAAACCACAGCATTCCAGAGCAGCATAGCACACTTGTGATGAAATGCTTGAGAAGTTTGCTGTGCCCATCTTCTGCACCTGCTTAGTCTAGGAGGAGCACAGCTGTGAATGCCAAATGGCTCCCAGGACAGGGAGCAAATTATGTCAGAATCAACCACGTGAAAGTAGAGAGAGGAGGCACTCTGAGAACCTGTATGGCCCTGCCCAGGATCCCAGCTCCAAAGGACCTGAGAAACTGTGTGTCTGTGCTCCAACCTGGTCCAGAGCAAGGATGAAGTTTACTGGACCAGTCCACATTCAGAAGGTGAAATCACAGGGGGACAGAAAGCTTCAGATCACTCAAGCTGGGTATGAATCCTGACCATGTCTCTTCGCCCTGAAGCCTCAGTTTCCTGCCTGTGAAATGGCCCTCTGCCATCTAGAGCTTTTAAGCAGCTATAAGTTGTGGCCAAGCACTCATCTGGAACAATCTATGTGAAAGGGAGCTTCTGTCCTATTTTTCAGAGTTACAGAAGTGAGGGTTAGAGAAATGACTCTACCTTCCAGTCACACAGAAAAGGGACAGCTTCCACTTAAATCTGGGCCAATACAGCTTATGGTGATGATGGCCGGCACTACTCCCAGCCAAGCATGATTCTTAGCCATCTCCTGGGAGAGCTCAGGCCAGGCATCTTCCACCAGCCCACAGTATTCTTAGGGCACTGAGGTTTCTCTTCATGGCTTTGGGGTATTGATTGACATCTGGGTTGGCCCCCTGCCTCCCAACTGCTCATCCCTCTCTTGTCCAGGACATTTTGAGAATTAAATAGGATAATTTCTGGAAGGCACCAAGCACAGTGCCCAGCACCAAAAGATCTGGTAACAGTCATTTCATTGTTATCTGTGGATGCCAAATCTCAGGAAGACATCATACCACTTCTCAAGAAGCACCGGCACCATGTGTCATGCTAGAACTCCCTGCCCCCCAAACACCCTGGAATATGGGGAAGGGCCATAGACACTGGTATCACCAAATTAGCACACCTCCATGCGGGCATGCCTGGTGGTAGACGAGGAAATAGTTTAGGCCGCAGGTCCAAAGACAATGAGCTTTTAGGGAAACCCAGGCGCTATGGATGCCACCGTTGGGCTCTGGGCACACAGAATGATGGAGACAGACTGGTCCCCACACAATCTCACTGCACCTTGGTTTTGGAGTCTGCAGAGGAGTAGCAGTTCCTTGTCCTTTGGGTCAGCTGAGAAGATCCAGAAGGACAAGAAAAGAGACACCGTGGCAGATGCTAACCACTTGGCTCATTGACCAACTAGTGGGGTAAAATAGAGATCTGAGAACACCCTCCCCAAAGGAGCTGAACTCTGGGCATGAACTACAAGAAGATACCAGCCTGGACAATGTCTCACATCTAAACCAAGGGAAGTGGAAGTCTTTGCTGTTAAAGGTTGTATTGTCAAATACAGGCATCCGGTGGCTATGGTACACACAGGCTCTGCTGTGGTGGCCCTAAACTTATGTGACACTATGGAGAGCCCTCAAAATCACAAGGACATATAGATCCCCTTCAGCCTATGTAGAACCTATTTAGAGGGCCCAGGCACAGTGACGGCTAGGGCTGGACAGAGATCTAGGAAGTTAATGCATCGGAACGAGCAAGTTAGCTAAGCAGAAATTCAGTCTCTTGCCTGAAATACCAAGGCAAATCTCAAAACCATCTTGCCATAGAAAGTAACATCTCCCACACCCTTCCATGTGCCCGGGCTATGTGTGAACTCAGATTGCTCAAAGCCACTCCAGAAAGGACTACTACCATCTCTGTGCCTCAGAGAGGAGACTGGACACAGTAGCAGGGCCACCTGCCAAAGGCTCACACATGAGAAAAACTAAAATAGAATTCCTAATACTATGTGTTTCCAAAGGACACTGTCCAAAAAGTACATCTTCTCTTCCTTTTTAAATGATGGTAGTGTGTGTGTGTGTGCGTGTGTGTGCCACACATCTGGAGGTCAAAGGACAAATTTTAGTCATCAGTTCTGTTCTTCCACTTTTATACAGGTTCAGGGGGTTGAGCTCGGGTTGCTAGGCTTACATAGCAAGTGCCTTATGAACTGACCCATCTTGTTGCCCGGAATTTTGTTCTTTACAATATTTTTCTGGTGCTGGAGGTATAGATCAGTGGCAGGAGAATTTACCTGCCATGCATGAGGCCCTAGGTTCTGTTCCCAGTTGAAGAGAGAGAAAAAAAAGATTAGAATGACAAAGAAAATTCCATATCACAAAAGCTTGCACAAAATTATTAAAGATAATGTATTCAGATTCAGATTCTATATATAAGCTATAGATAAACATATGGATTTCGTATGTAGGCTTGGGTCCCCTCCCTGGATATCTATCACATATATTCTAAAACCTGAAAACCAGTTCTGAAATTCAATGCAGGTTGAATCTCAGCATTCTGGACGAGAGGCTCTGGCCATACTGTTTCAATCCCCAACACGGCAGCACCTGAACCAGTTCAGGGTCTTGTGCTCCCTACTGTTACCACTTCCACATTCTAGACCTCACCCCGTCCCAGACAGAACACCAGGTACGTGGGCACAACTGCCTTTCTCGCTCTAGTGTTCCCGTTGGATAGAGGCAGATTTTGAGGCTCCCAGAACTCCTAATCACCATCACTCCCCTGTCCCCCAAATTATTCCCTAACAACCTGTACCTATTTAGGGTGTTTTTGCCCAGCTACAGCTGGGCCGAAGGCCAGCGGGAGGCATCTGGGGCAGGAGAGGACCGAGCCTGGTACTGTGGATCTAGGCATTTGCTACAAGGTTAAGGCCAGGCCCCTGACTGATTATGGCTGTGCTGGCCAGACCCAGTCCAGCTCACATTTAGCAAAAGAGAGGGGATGGTGAGTATGTTCTTTCACATAGGTCTGGGGTCCTGGGACGTTCTAAGAATACCACAGGGGCTCCTGGGGATACTCCTAGTATCTTCAGGTTTCCTAAGTCCCAGAGAAGGGCCTGGCTGCTTTGACCAAACAGGTGTTGCCAACAGCTTGAGACCCAGCAGGTAGCAGTTGGCACGGCCAAACCTCCGGCTGCACAGTGGAGGGGGTAACAAGGAGAGGAAGCTGCCCTGCCCTGCCCTGACCACAGAGCCAAGTACAAAGGGCAGGAGAGGATGATGTCTTGAGAGAAGGGAAACTCTAGTGCCCATTTCTCAAAAGGGAAAACTGAGGCTTAGAGCAAAAGTGCATCCATGGTCATTATCACCCCTCCTAGAAACAGCAACATAAAATTTCTCCACAGGGTCTTTCTTCACCTCAAACCAGGATTCAAGAATGGCAGAGGACCAAGCAAGTGGCGGGCGGTGGGAGGCAGAGTTCACAGCAGAGGTGGCCCTCCCCCAGGCAGAAGATGGACCCTGCCTGAAGATTAAGGTGGCCCTTCCTCTGGAAGGTCCAGAAAGGGGCAGACAGGGAAGCAGGGACTCCCCCCTTCAAGGAAAAGTGTTGGGCACTTCCCCGCTTCAAGTCCAAGCAAGGTTTGTTCTGTCCTGAGTGAGCTGGTCAGTAAGTTCCACAGCGCAGATAGATTAGATCTCACAGAGGCTGGGGGGCTGAACAGCTAGAGCTGAGCTATTGGGGGAAATTAAAACACATAGACCTCACACTCTTTGAACCAGAATTCTTGGAATCAAGATGGTCTAAACCCCCTGGGATCCTAGGAAGGAGGTCTCCAGCAAGGCCCTAGAGCTTCTCTGGGGGTTAAGCTGCTCCAATTCTGCAATTCCAGGTTCCCTGCCTCAGACCGGTAAAACTTCACAAAGAACCCATGATGTGTGAAGTCAATGGCTGGGCGAGTTCAAAGGCTCCACAACCAGGATCCACAGACTCGGTGACTCAGCCCTCATCTTGGAGACAGGAATGGAACCCTGGGCCCAGTGGGCACTGGGCACCACATGGCCAGGATAGAGACATGGGAGTGGGGGAAGGGGAGAGAAGGGGAGAGAACCTCTACATTCACACAAGCACTGGGAAAGACAGTCGCCCAGTGAACATGAGGCATTCTGGGGAGAGAGAAGCACGGCTGAGAAGGGATTCATTTTCTACTCTTACTATTTAATTGTACCATGCAACATTCCTGTAATTAAAGACTGTAATAATTAACAAAAGAATATGACCAAGTCCATGATTTCTCCTTGGCTTGTCTGTTTTATACTCCCCCACCTTCAGAGATATCAGCCCCATGCGCCCCCCCCACAAAGGGAAGGCTTGTATACATCCACAGCCCCAGCCTCCCAGCACAGGGCACAGCACGTGTGTGCACCCAAAGCTATTTGTCGAAAGTATAAACGATGCTAAAATTTGACATCCTCAGGGCCTGCGTCATAGCACTTGAGAAGTCAAGACCTCTAGGAATCTCTGAGAAAGGAAGGTATGGAAGAGAAAGAAAAGAGATGCCCAGAGCTGGCCCAGAGAGCTGTGGCTATGAGAATAGGGTCTCCTCTGTGACCAGCAGGTGACCAGGTCACCCCGAGTTTGCTCTAGCCCTCCCAGGTCAATTTCTACCAAGTTGAAATGGAACCTCCCCCTCCTGCTGGAGACTAGATCCTCAGGGGCCAACAGTGCCTCTGCCTTCCATGTGACCTCACCAGACCATGCCAAGCCCCCACAGGCTTCCATATCCTCTCACGGGCCTGAGAGGAAGGCTGGCCTTGGCCTGGAACCAGAAGCCCAGAGGCAGAGGTCGGGGCAGGGGGGTGGTGCGGCTGCTGCCACCCAGAACGCCAGCTGCTGGCGGTGATTTATTTTTGCTTTAAGTGCTGAAGAATTGCAGGGCTGGAGCAGCCAGCTTAGGGGGGCCTGAGCTGCAGCTGGAAGGAGGAGGAGGTAAGCAGGGGTGAGGGCATGCCTCTGGCCTGGGCCCCATAGCTCCTCTAGACCTCTACACTGTCCTCTCAGACTCACCAGGCCACAAAACCCAGCACCCCAGTTTCCCTTCATCCCCACCCCCACCCCATCACCAAGTCTCCATACAGCTAAAAGGAGGCCATGGAGGGCAGAGATACCCAACTCACTACTAATGGGCTATGAGACCCTTTCTCTGGCCTCAGGGGATCTACTCCCACAATGGGGATGCCATGTCTCCCTACCAGAACACTCCCCTCAGGATGGAAGCAGGGAGAGCTGCCCAGGGCTCCAGTTCAACCTTGACTTGATCCCTCCTTTGTCTCCAGGTGAGCCTCAGAAGACAGGACCCCAGGCACCACCCACTCAGTCACTAAAGAGGCTGCAAGCCTGACCTTTTCAGAAGCCATAGGGACATCAAGGAGAGAAGAGAAAGGCCACACACTGACCACAGGAAAACAGAGAGTTTTCTTCACAACAGACACTCCTAAAGTTGATCACTGAAAACCTGAGAAGTTAAACATAGAGGAAATATGGAGGCCACGTTCAAGAGACTGGAATGGAAAAGCAAGACACGCTGCCCAAAAAACAGAGGTCAGTGGGAAACAACGTTCTCATGCCATTGGTCTGAGCCAGGCTGGACAGGAAGGCAGATAGAAGGCCCACCAGCAAGACCCACCATCTAAGAGACCAGCAAGGAGCCAAAAGCCACCTCTCCTGGCCTCAGAGTGCTCACATTATGACACTAACTACTCCCAAATAGCTGGGGTTGGGACATACTTAGCTAGGGGCAGCCAGGCTCAGACAGGAGACTGAGCAAAAAGGCTCCAGCCAGACAGGTCCAGACTCTACTCTTCCTGATCAGCCACAGGATGTCAGGGCAAGGGCTCAGAGCATAGCTCTGGATCCCAGCTCAGCCTCAACAAACTCCCCAACAAGCTCAGGAACTAGGCTGGCACCCCCCGAGGTTCTGTCTTCTCACCTGCAGATAGATGGACCACAGTTGCCACTACAAGACAAACCCAGCATGTCAAAGCAGCACACCAGCTGAGACCACACACCCACCCACTGTATGCACTGAACACCTGCCGTCCACTGAGTATTGCCACAGGCCCCGGGGGCACAGCTGTGGGACAACAGGACCAAACCCCTGAACTCGAGTTGAAAGCCCAAGACAATGTAGAACATAGGAAAATAAAACACTGGGGGCAGATGGCTCTGAGTTCTATGGAGAGAAAACGGTGGAGCTGGGGGGAGGTGGGGGAGAAGCATGACTTTCCTGCTGTGAGGAGTGGTGGGGGGCTTCAGCAAAGAAGTGGCATTTGGGCTGCACATGGAGGTGAAAAGGAAAGAGTCATGTACAGATCTGGGAAGGAACGGTCCAAGATAGGGAAATGGTACGTGCATAGATAGGCCTTGATGTAGGACAGGCCTGGCCTGTGGAAAGCAAGGTAAGGAGGGCAGGGGGAGAAGCAGAAGGAAGAGTGTGCAGGGAGTGAGGCCGGATTGGAACCACTGAAGCACTGTCACCCACGGCAGGGCGAGCACACAGTAGGTTCTCAAGCAGCAATGGCCTGCCACTCCATACCTCTTACGGTCTATCCTCTAGCCATCTCGAAGTCTGAGTTCTTCCAAGAGACCAGGCTTCAGGCGAGGAGCACAGAGAACCCTTCAGCTGCCCAAAGCCTGCAGGGGACATTAGGGGGCTCCCAAGCCAGACCCACAAGGCTTCATCCACCAACTCAAGAAGCAGCTGATACCCAGCAAGAGCAAAGCTGCTCCTAGGGCAGCTGAGAAAGGCATTCCTATGCCTGCCAATCAGGCTTGTGTCTGGGACTATAGGCCTAAAGGCTAATGGGGGTGTAGGGCCAGCGTCTCCTAGGTCCCCAGAGTCTCACACTGTCTCTGTGGTTGTCACCTCAGCAGCCAAGCAGGACAAGTTGAGCTTTAGGATATCACTGTGGATAAGAATGGACACAAAGAACAGCCTAGGGCAGGAGGCCAGCATCTGAGGCCACTTCCATGGAAACCCACTTCTCTCTATCCAGTTTCCTATGAGGCCAAAGGAAGACTTGGCTGCAATGAGATTCCCAAGGCTTGGGCACAGGGTTCATCATTCTCCTTCATGTGGTCCCCCAGTTTTTGCTGAGCCTATGCTACTCTTAGAGGCATGTTCAAAGGCTGCTCCTCCATCCTGGGATACCCTGAGCTTCATTTCCACTTAATAGATAAAAAACTGAGGTCAGGATGCTCCATCAACCTCCCTAGTATCACCCTATTTGCCCTCAAACCAAATATTCCGTACACAAACTTACTTATTGAACAGTCACTTACTGTCTGTCTATGATAGACACTTCAGATCTCACCCACTACAGCTCACACCACATCACAGAAACACTACCACTGAGGCCTCAGGGAACATTTATGGAACACTAACTTAATAGCAGGCCTTCACTGGGTCCCAAAGAAGCAGCTTCCTGGGGGCTAGGAAGGCAGGCCAGCCCTGGAGCTTAGTGGAAACTTCCAGGGGTGGAGGCCAGCCCAACACACAAATGCCCCCCAGCAAATGTGTCTGTGAGTGGCGGGAGGTGCGGCCTGTCCCTGGGAGAGCCCTAGGCTCTGGCTCAGAAGCACATAGGCTACACTGAAGCCCCACAGCCTCCTGGCCTCCACTCCCATCCGTATAATGGAGCCAATACAGCCCTCTGCACTGGCAGACCATTAGCAAATTAAATTAGCTGGTCCATCTCTGGGCCCTCAGCTCCTTCCTGGGGCCAGCTCCTCTGGAAAAGCCCCATCATTGCCACCGCGCCTCTGAAGTATCTGCGGCCCTGTCTGAAGCCCAGCTCCAGACAGCCCCCTTCACTCTTGCTTTAGCCACTGCCGTCCCCCTGCTTCCTGCCCCCCTCACCCACTGCTCCCCAGCAACCCTCCCAAGGGGTGGGCTCTGCCTGCCCCTCCTGCTGTCTGTCAGCTGCCCCTTGTCTGCCTCTCCTCAGTGTAGGTCCCTGGCAGGGCTCCAGTGACAGGCCAGAGGGGAGGGGCATGTGTCCACGTTTCACTCCCAGCAAAGCCCTGGCCAAGGCCCAGCCACAGGGACCAGCTGCATCTGTTGCAGGAAGGGTCTTGCCCAGAGCAGGAGTTAGGAGCAGAGAATTGAGAATAACTATCGCACAAGCATGTAGCATACCCTGCTTGGGGGCTGGCAAGGACCACAGAGATTGCCGGGAGTGATGACGCAGTTGCTTCCACCCTAGCTACGTGCCAAGGCCTTTGGGTGCCACGACTAGTTGTGCCAACTATGGCCCCAAGCACTGGAAGCCTGGCTGAGCCAGAGGAAACTGTCTGCAGGCTGCACTGGCCCGTGTCGCAGAGCCTAGAGGTGCCACTGTGACCAGTGTTGTTACTGTTATTGCTGTCATTGCTAGTTCACCGCTAAATGGCCACTTAGTGCTACCTGGTCCTTCCTGGAGCAGAGCAGAGACAGGGTAGAGCTGGTAGGAAGGCCTTTTGATTTGAGGCCCAACATGTTGCATGGCCCTGGAAGCACCTGCTGTACATACCTCTCTGGGTACAGCAGCAGTCTCCTGAACCTCGCCTTCCACTAGGTACACACCTACAGGGGACCCTGCTGAAGGAGCCCGGTGGCAGAGGACTCAGCTGCCACCCCACGGTGCCCACCCAACCCAGGAGAGGGGAGAATACTTAAGTGATCAAGGGTTTGAAGTTCACACATGCTGGGCCTGTACCAGCGCTGCATTAGCAAGGTGCTTTCTGCATGCACATACCCGTGCATGGAGAAGATGGTCCCGCTCTGTTGTCTAACCCACCAGAACCACCTACTTTCTCCCCAAGGATGTCTGACCCCTCTCCCCGTTCCCACTATGCTGAGGCTGGTTCAATGGGCCATATGCCCACAGCTATGCATTTATTCTCACAAGTGGCTCCGCCTATCCAGAGTCACCTGCTATGATAGTGAACTTTCCTGGCTAGTTGAAGGGACCTCTTGAACACAGTGGATGATTTTGCTGAGAAGCCTATTTGGCGGTCCCCCTACAAGCCCTGGGGGGACAATTCTGGGAATACAGAGGAAGGGGTCTTCAAGGAGGAACTTGGTACTCAGATCCCCCCTCCCTGACCCTCTCCTGTCACGCTGACAGATTTTGGTGAGGGGTCCCAAATCAGCCACCTGGTGCAGGGCCAAGCTAGAATCTAGTCGGGAGGGACAGCAGCCAGGGCGGGCTTTTGTTCATCTCTCAGAAACTGTGTTAAGGCCGAGAGGCTAAGCCTTCTGGGTTCCCACCTTGGAGGAGGCGGCAGCTGATTTCAGTGGCATGTGGGCGCCTAGGCAATCCGGAGAGCCGAAGCTGCCTCACCAGGGCTCGGGAGGCAGATGCCAGGGCCAGAAAGTCCCCAGATCATTACTGCCGGATTAGGGTTTGGGTACAGGTAGCGAGGAAGCAACTAGAAAAGGGCCAAAGACAGTACCACACTCTGGGGATTGGCAGAAGGGCAGCCCCAATCCCACCAGGTCCACGCAGTAGGGAGGCAGAACCTCCTAGAATTTGAGGCCTTTACCAAAGAGACACTTGCCTTTGAGCTCCATTCCCAGCATTCTAAGGTATTCAGACAGACGTGTGCACAAACTAAGGCAGCGCTGTCTCAAGGGCCTCAGCTCTCCGGCCCTCCTACGAAGCTCTCTGGGGCTCTCCACTTCTGCTGCCTCTTTCAAAGGGTCTAGTTTCCCCACTGGACACCAGAATAGGCCTGTGAGTCCAGGAGAAACCCCTCTGCCCTGAGCCCCCTATTGGTTTCTCAAGACCGACTTTAAGAAGCAAAAGGTGCCCCTGGACTTGCAGACTGACTGGATGGTGAAGAACCACGTCCGGAATATTTTTACTCCATGACAGCACAGGCGGCAGGAAAGAAATGACTCCAAAGATCCAGGTCTTGGCAGGGGGCATTCTCAGGTCGCTGGTCGAGCCTGTGCACCCACTCCGTACCCCTTCTTGATCACAGGTCTCTCTGGTAAGGTCACACCTAGGACCGATGCCGCGCGCAAAAGTGGCTCCGCCCGCTGCCTAGCAAGCCCCCTCAATCAAGCCGGCCGAGGAGGGGGATCGAGAGCTCCTCAAAGTTTCCGAGAGTGTCCCCCCCGCCCCGCAACACACATACCCCGGGGCAGAGGCTAGCCCGGAGCAAAGTTCCCTGGTGGCTGTAGCCCGAAACATGGCAGTGGAAGAAAAGCTCGCTGTCAGCATTTCATCTGGTGGTTCACCACCGGAGAGGAGAAAAAGAAAAGGAACAGAAGGAGCCCTTCTGCCTCACCTTTCCTGTTGCTGCACCACCCCGCGCTCACCC
>LOJH01007745.1:20065-30543 GCA_001685095.1 Ellobius talpinus
AGAGAGAGAGAGAGAGAGAGAGAGAGAGAGAGAGAGAGAGAGAGAGAGATTGGCGGGACTGCCATGGACCAGCACTTCTAGGTGCTGAAGGATTGGCCACCACTGTGGCTTGTAAGGGAGTGAGAAAGGGTTTAAGTACAAGAGATGGTGGGATTAAAAATGAAAAGACTGTGTGCTTGTGACTGGGAGAGTATTTATTAAGACTGTCTGGGTGACAAAAAAAGGAAATAGGTATAGATTTTAGCCTTTCTCAGTTTGTTTAAAGGTGATATATAACTCTTGCCAGGTAAACCACTGCCCATGAGCTCTTCAGGCCGAAGAGTCACACTCCACTTGGCAACTGTAGCATCCTGACTGGAGTGGACACTGGTGGTGTCGGTTGTTTTACTCGTTTGACCCTTTTGTTCTTTTGGGGAGGCCCCACCCCAGTCCCCAGCATAAATCACAGAGGCTTATTCTTACTTATAAACGCTCAGCCTTAGCTTGGCTTGTGTTTAGCCAGCTTTCTTAAATTATCCCATCTACCGTCTGCCTCTGGGCCTTTTCCTTTTCTTCTGTATATCTTACTTTCCCTCTTACTCCATGGTTGCCTGTGTGGCTGAGTGGCTGGTCCCTCGCTCCTTGATCTTTTGCTCCTCCTTATTCCCAGATTTCTCCTATTTATTCTGTCTGCCAGCCCCACCTCTCCTTTCTCCTGCCTCACTATTGACCGTTCAGCTCTTAGACCATCAGGTGTTTTTGGCACGCAAAGTAGCACAGCTTCATAGAGTTAAACAAACGCAACATAAACAAAAGCAACACATCTTTGCATCATTAGACAAACGTTCCACAGCACAAACAATGGTAACATAATAATGTAACAATGCAAATAACATATAATAATGTAACAAATGTGGAAGAATATTCTACAGCAGCTGGGGAGGTAGTTATTGACACAGAGAATGACGTAATTCCCAATGACCGCAGGCTCCCAAGACAGGTTCCTGGTGGCCATGTGGCCGGAATCATGCCATCATCTTTCTCTCTCTGGTTTATTTGAGCATGCTGGCTAGAGCCACTGTCGGATCCCGTACGATGAGAAGAGGGTCTCTTCATCAGTACATGAAGCTCTGGTTGGGATGAACCTTGATGTGACACCGGGTGCAACCAGACCATCAAAAGCTGTGCCCTTCGCTCTGCTGCAGCTGTTCAAGCCTGCTGGGAGGTGTGAGTAGACTGAGAAATAGAAAGGCAGCTGCTAGAGCAATCCACCTTTTTGTTGAGCTCCTCAAATGATGTTATTAGGTGTGGAGCATTATTTAGAAATTGTTAAAATACATAATTTGGAGCCCTTGATTATATTAGCTGTTCCGTAATTTGTATTATGCATTTGTTTCATTTGTGTGCAAGCTTTTTAGACCTTGGGAAGTCATACAGAACAAAGCGTTAAGCATCCTTGTGCCCGTATATGAAGGCTGTGAAATGCAGTTCTGGCTTGGACAGATAAGCCAGGCAATTTAAGTTATATTGAATGAAGTCACTTTTTAATAGAGCTTTAATTTCAGCCAAGTTGGAGCGGGATGATAGGATGAAATTCAAAGTCCTTAGCAATTTCTTTTTAGGACATGATTTTCCAGATTTGGGCTGGGAAGCAACACATGACAATCTATTATAATAGACGAGTGCTCGGGGGCTAAAATAGAATCTTGCCATTGACATCCTCAGGCTTGCTCTCTAGCCTAGTTTTTACCTCATTTCCTCATCTTCTAATTCTGCCCAGCTCTTATAAAACTGGTGGCAAAAGCAGTGAGTTAATTGATAAGCTGCAAATAGAAGAAAATATATATGCAGATAATAAGCACACCCTTGGCTATCTAGCCCCAAACAAGCCCACCAGTGTCCCCACTGCCCACGTCAAAACAGAACCATGGCTAGTGCCAAGGAGACTCCTTTCACCTCCTACCAATCACATCTGCCTCTCCTGTGCACACAGATAGCCACCATATTGACTTGTAGTGCCAAGGAATATTTTCCTTGACCTTGAGCATGAATTTGTTTATCCATGCAGGTCATCCCCTCCCTTGGGATCATCATGGGTCCTCTGCAGTGAAAACGTCTATGTCTCAGGTTCCTTTGCATACTCTTCTGTTGGACGTGCATTTCGAGTGAAATGACTGAGTCACATTGTGTGTGTGTGTGTGTGTGTCCAATGTCACTACATGATGCCAAGCAATGTTACAAAGCAGTTCTCACACTTTATCAGAAGCGTACCGTAGTCCCAGAGTGCTGCATTTTTGCTAAGGCGTGATTTTGTCTAAGCTACTTGGGTTAAGTCCGTTCTAGTATTTTGGGGGAATTTAGTTTGCATTTGCTATGGTAGTTTTGAAATCCAGCACCACTGATGGTTAATTTGCAGGCGCTGGGGCCTTTTGCCATCTTACTATTGAATCCTTTGCCAACCCCAGTGCTGGAGGAATCTTTATGCTTTAGATAAGTCACGTGTTGCCTGTGATCTCCCTCACGTCCCATACTTAACGCTGTCTTCATTGTCTTTCTGGATAAGCTAGTTCTCCTGAAGCTCATTTTATCGGGATTTTCTCTTCTGGTTAGTGCTTTTGTGCCTTTCAAATCTTTGGCTATTCAAAGTCTCAGGAAATCATTTCCAGGGTCAGCCAACACCAGCCCTGCTGTACCATTCACGCTCAGACACAAAAAGCTCCTGGGAATTCACCCAGTAGGGTGTTTTGAGAGAGGATTTTGCAAGATCTATCAGGGTTTGGAGGTGCCACAGTGAGGTGGAAACTTACTTCCTGTTGCTTATGAGAAAAGATATGAAAGGTAGATTAAAAGTGTCCTCCCCTGCCTCCTTCCTCTCTCATTTGACTGAGAAAGGGTTTGGATATATAGCCACTTAGGTCTCCAACTCTAGGCTGGCCTTGAACTTAATGGTCCTGAGATTACAAATGTCTGCTATCAAGCCCAGCGGGAAATATCTTAAAATCATGTATGACTCACATGTACCTGTGAAATGAAAAGTATGTAAGTAGTAAGATATGTGCACCAGAACTGCTCAGTCCTCTTTTTCTGTTTCTGGGATGCCCTGTCTTGCTTTCTGCCTAGAAGGCTGTCCTGCATGGACTATGGGGAAGGATTCATCATTTGGTTCTGCTTGACTCAACCAAAGAGGTGTGCTCAAGGGAGACCAGTGGGCAGGAGGCTACAAGGGTTGTTATTATTTCCATGCTCCTTCCTTCCCAGTGCCCCCATCAGAGGCTCCCGCTCCTGCCAGCCACTTTTCCCTGAGTTCTCACAACCTCTGCTCCTTGGTAAGGGTACAGGGAAGGGTGGGGTTGTCACTATTTTCTCTGTGATGACAAGACACATGATTCCTTGCTAGTTGTGCTGAGCCCGGCCCATGGCTTCACAAACCACACCTTTATTAAACTACCCTCAGTTTTCCAGTTTACATGCCTTTCTGATCCCTCATGGGGTCTTTGATCATACGACTTTAATTATCTGTTTGTATGTGCGCCTGTGTAACTTTATGTGTACCACGCATGTGCAGGTGCCTAAAGAAGCCACAGATGATTAGATTCCCTAAAGCTAGAGTTGCAGGTGGTTGTAAGCCTCCTGATATGGGTACTGGGAACTGAATTCAGGTCCTCTGAAAGAGCAATAAATGCTCTTAACAACTGAGCTATCTCTTAGCCCCAAGAAATAACATTCTTCACAAGTCTTTCCTCTCTGAGATTTTGAGTCTCCTGAACCATTTTTCAACTCATTGTCCACAGCCTTCATGTTCACCATTGTGATAGCAATGTTGAGTCTAGGCTGCCATCAGCATCAATGAGGCTGTGTTTGGAGGGAAGGTCTTCACTGGCGTGTCCAGAACTTTCTTTTACATTGCTGCTTTTCCAAGTTTTGACCCTCAGACCACAGCCCTCACATCACAATAGCTTCCTGGTCAGCAGCAGAGGTAAACATTACTTGGTTTCAAGCGTTATATTTTTAAAATTGTGCATCTTGCAATTGTGAAATACTATCGTAATGATGACAGTGGCAGCCAAAGTACCATGTTATTGACATACAATATTTTTTGAAAAATTTTTTATTACTTTTTTGTGTGTGTACACACATGTATGTGTGAGCACATAAGTCATGATGCACATGTGGAGGATTTGGTTTAGTTGTTTGTTTTGTTTTCCTTCCACTGTGTGGGTCCTGTGATTGAACTTAAGTTGTCAGGATCCGTAGCGAGTGCCTTAACCACTGAGCTACCTTGCTGGCCCTACCTATCACCTGGTATCCTTTCCGTATCCTTTAATGCTGATTCCATCCCCTGAGGCAGACACTACCCTTGTTCTGAACAGATGGGAAATCGAGGCTTTTGTTAAATGCTTTACTCAGGATCACATGGGTCGTATACCAGGACCCAGAGGTAGAGCACACACCTAGGCAGTAGCAGAACTGTGATTCAAAATCACCTTTGCTGACAAACCTTCAGTCAGAGCCATACGCTTCCCACCTGAGCAGCCACATCAAGATGTTGAGAGATCAGGGTCTGTTCCATGCATCCTTACTGATCCAGTTGACCCCTGCATTCATTCTGTGACCCTCCCAATAGTTCCTACCTCAATTCCGGGCCTTCAGTACTAATGACTCTATCAGGTGCCCACAGAGTAAGCCACCGATGAGGGTAAGAGCTGACTGGTGTGTCTGAGTACTGCTCTCATCACACCCAGCTCCAACAGCCCTTCAACCGGAGTGACTACTGTCCCTCTAGACAAACGGATCGCAGCGCTGGCCGTCTTTGCATGTGCTTTCAGAACTTCCGGTCCTGATCAAGGCACAACCTCCTTTCAGGCATCCACACACAGAGAGTGTGAGAATGTGGGATGAAAGGCACAAACAAGGAGGCTCGGAATCCCAGTGACCAACATCAGCACCACACTGGTGATACTCACAGGAAGGCTTACGCTGTGGGAGTCAGAGGACAGGCTCTGAGGAGGTGGTGAGGGCCACCTACCGGAATGGAGGCTTTCTCAGCGTTACTGATGGCATTCAGGCATCCCTTGCACACTGCACTTGTCTCTGCCCATCCCAGACGCCCTTGAAGCTTCCTTTGATATTTCTTCAGGGAAATTAGAGACACAGCATTGTTTTTCAAAGTCAGGTCCACAGACCAGCAGGACCTCCCTCCAAGAAATGTGTTTAAAGGCACATTCCCAGGCCCTGTCCTTGCCCTGTTGATTTAGAGACCCAAGGACCCAGCGACAAGGTTCTAACAAACCTCCGAGTGATTCTTACCATCAAGTTTATGGAGCATGCCAGTACAGGATCCCCACCCCACCCCATCCCTGGATATACGGTGATGTCAGTGTAAATGCTTAATTTAATTAGTGTACTTAGGCTACAAATTCATTTTTGTATAGAAAATGCTGCAATGTGTTTAAGGTTCATTGCTTCCTCTTTTCCAATCCCAGTCTTCAGAGATAACCACATTTGACAACACAGCAGCCATCCATACACCAATTGATTCTTAGTCACATGTCTACAATCACATACAGTCCTGCATGAGGCCTGTGCCTTTTATTTCTTTTCAGTTCTTCTTGTTTTTACAAGAAAATGTTGGGTTTTTTTCTTTCAGAAATCCTTTCTCACATAAACAGCACTTTATAATGTGTAATGTTTCATGGATATCCCTTCATGCCTGGACAAATGGTTATAACTTTTTCCCCCTTAGGATTTAAAAGATATTCTAAAAATGAATGCTGCATATTTTACCCAATCATTTTCTATTGATTGACTCTCAATGTATCTTCAGGTTTCCACAAAGATGGAATTAGAGAGCTCCTACTGTGAAAATAATGTCTGGTCTTGGGTCTGCATCGTAGACTGAATTTAAAGCTGAGAAGGCAAATGTATGGAGCATCCTTGTGCATAGAAAAGGACCTGAAGCATGCCTGAGATACTCAAGGTAGGCATGGGTATCTTCAAGCATTCAACAAACAGTTGTCAGCTATGCTCTGGAGTCCAGGCGCCATGCTAGCTGCTGGAGATGCAAAGGTGGACTAGACAGGCGATGTTCTGACTTTCAGGGGATCCACTGTCCAAGTGACAGCAGAGACACAAAAGGCATTCGTTAACCAGTGTGATCCATGGTGGCAGAGTTGCCAGGGACGTCCTGGGACGCTTCCTGGAGATGCCAGCTGTGCAGTAACTGATCAGGGACTAGGTAGTTGAAGAGGACTCAGGTTTGGAATTGGGGTGTCCAGTGTGGAAGTTTGGGGGGCTTGAAACACCTAGCATGAGGGAAGTGGGGAGAAAGCTGGGGAATGAGAAGGACCTTAGTCATGAGGTTTACTGTGCTTGAAAGTTCCATTTTTCTTTATCCACCACATCCTACGTGGATCTGATTGTCCCATGGAAATGATTTAGCTAAGGAGAGATCACATGTCTAGGTGAGGTTATCCCGGGTAAGCCCAGTTTCTGGAAAGGCAAAATCTGGAAACTGTGTATTTATTTGATGGTAGCACATGAATGAGAACAGGAAATGAAGCGTTAGCAGTGGCTGTGAATGAGAGATGATGGAATGTTGAAAGAGGATTCCTGAGAAAGCACAACACTACTTCCCTTCCCCCTCTATCAAATGGATAAGTACAGCAAGAGGTGTCTGGTGTTTCTCACACCATCTCAAGGGGCCATTGTTTGAATGAGAGAGCTCACTGAGCATGGTCCATGCAGTTGAAATTTTATCAGATTACACATGTAGATCTTATATAAACCTTTAAATTTATCTTTCATTATTTTTGATTATGTGTGTGCATGTGTCGGGGAAGGGCAGTATGTGCACATTAATGCAGGTGTCCTCTGAGGCCAGAGGGATCAGATTCCCCTAGAGCTGGAATTACAGGAGGTTGTGAGTGGGTAGTGGAATTGAACTCCATGTCTCTGAAAGAACAGTACATGCTCTTAAACAATGAACCGTCTCTCTAGTTCCTCTTCCTTAATCTTGAGCACAAGTGTTTTCAGTGCCTCAGGGCCAGAAGACACAGACACGACAGTGTACCATAACAGCACAACGGAGAATTTTGATGTCACATTTGAGCATTGTGACTTTATATTTGAGCATTGTGGGAACACTGGATCACCAGAGGACACAATGAATCACTGTAATGGTAGAGTAGAATGCAAGTTATTAATGCAAAGATGGGGCATTTTAATGTCAAAGTGCAGTATTTTGATGCCGCAACATCAGAAGGAAGCATTGTGTTGGCTCAGTGCAGATCTGTAATGTAATAATGGGAACTGTAATATCACAAAGTGGCAGCACAGTGTACAATTGTAATGTCACAATTCTGCATTGTGATGCACAAGACATTGTGTTATGATGTGGGATGTCCTGTATGCTGCAAATATATATTGCTTTTATTAGTTGATGAATAAAGCTGCATTGGCCTATGGCAAGGCAGAATATAGGTAAGTGGGAAAACCAAACTGTGTACAGGGAGAAAGAAGGTGGAGTCTGGTAGATGCTAGCAACTGCTGGAGAAACAAGATGTGAGGTAACAAGTCACAAGCCTTGTGGTAAAATATAGAATAATACAAATGGGTTAATTTAAGATGTAAGAGCTAGTTGATAATGAGCCTGAGCTGATAGGCCAAACAGTTTGTAATTAATATTAAGCCTCAGAGTAGTTATTTGGCAACTGGTGGGAGGGACGAAACCTCCAGTTACAATGATGTCACAGTGGAACCTTGTGATGTTACAAAATATCTGTGGACATTAAAGTACATTGCTATGTAAAACTGGAGTATTTGTGATGCCACAAAAGAGAGGTGATATCTCAATGGACTACTGTGATTCCATTACTGAGCAATTGATACGAGAAGGGGTTGCACATGAAGTCCATGTTATAATCTTTCCATGTCACCTTCACTGTCTCCCATCTAGAAGAGAACATCTTACATCTTATCCTTTGCTGCAGAAGAACTTGGCCTCAGCACGATGCACCACTGTACCACAGGGTGGATGGACATTACACCGTCTCCACAGGAGCCCACACGGAAGTGTGCAGTGCACCATCTCCACAGCAGTGCACAGGGTGGGTGGGTGTACAGTGCAGTGCACAGGGTGGTGTACAGTGCACAGTTTCCAGCAGTTCACAGGGTGGGTGTACAGTGCACCATCTCCACAGCAGCGCATAGGGTGGGTGTGCAGTACACTGTCTCCAGCAGCCCACAGGATGATTACAGTTCTTCCCTCTTGCCCCTCTTTCTCTAAAATGACTACTGACTTCTCTAACTGTATGTGGCTCTTCTTCGATCTTTCTTAGAGTTAGTTAATATCATGTGACTATACCATCTATATAGCAGGGTTTACAGTATTTGAAGCATGTGTCACCCACTCTGTCTCCTCCCTAAGCTGAGTCTACCAATTGGATATCATAATAGTGCCAAGTGTATATTATATTAGCCACTTTGCCTTGCTGTGACAAAAGTCTGACACTTAGGGAGAAAGATTTCAATTGGCAAAGTAGTGATAATAAAAATAGGAGTCTGCTCTCTGTTCTATGGAGGATTCCTTTTCTTACATCTTAATATAGCAATGATGTAGTCCTTGACATTACCTTTTTCTCTTTAGCTGTGAACATATATAGATGCACCATTATTGATCAATTCTTTCTTCATGGGCATGCAGTTTGTTGTCAGGTTTTTCTTTCTATAGGCTTTTGAAGACGTAGACACATCCACGTGTCCAGATGCAATCCATTCTATAGGGTAAATTCATTGTAATGGAATTAATGTCCCCCAGGGAATAAATTTATTCTTTTGTGCCTTGCTTAGAGGATAGACTTCTACATATCAATAGTAGAAAATTTTCCCTGTTTTCTGTTATAGAATTTTTCTTTCTTTTGTAATGTTTATAAATTGGAATCAGTAAGTTGCATGTCTTTGTAAAATTTTTCCATCACAACACAGCTAGACATGTTTGTGCATGTACTCTTGGAGACAACTTTTATGCTGCAATTGCAGAGCTAGATAATGACAAGAATTGCCATGGCCCCTAAAGCTGAAAACATTTATCAATTGGTCCTTTCTAGCAAATGTTGCACAGATAATGGGTAGAACTTATTTCATTGATGGTTTGTTTAGGTGAGGTGGGAATGTGACTTCATTTGCTTAATTGATATAAAACTATTCAATAGATGGCACGCCTCTCCCCTACTAGTTTGGACCATACAACTATTTCCCATGCGTCTACATGGCTATCTTCTCTTTCCTGTGTTTCCAGTCCATGTCTATCCCTGCATCTGGTGTTTAACTGAAGCTTCCATCTTTCAGAAGGCAGGTTCTGACTTGTTCTTTTGAAAGCTGTTCTTAAATATTTCTTACACTTTATTGCTTTCCCTTCCGGGTAACTTTTAGACTCTACTCATAAAAGCCTCATAGGGGTTTGAAATAAGAAGAAATCCACTGATTTTAAGAGACAGTAGAAATATTTACAGTATTCAATAGCATTGATCATTTCCTATCATAGTAAATATTACCATGTCTTTACTTTTGCCAATGGATGGTAATGGGTTTTATTCTAATGATTACAATAGTAAAAAGCAGTCATTTTAGCTTGCTGTTGTTTTCTTCACCTTGTCCCATGACTAAAAAGTGTGGAAGCAGAAGCTTCCCTGCATCCAACCAGTTGTGAAACGTTCTGTGCTTCAGAAGAGCAGCTCTAAGCCCTGTTTGGTGGGAGACGTGGACCCTGAACCCAAGATCTTCAGCAAACTTCCTCCCTATGAACTCAACTTTGCTGCTCCATCATTTCCTGTTGTTAAATTATTTTTCCATCAGCCTCATGCTGAGTGCACAACTAGCAGTAATCCTCCGTGTACATAGGTGAGCGCCACAGAGGACACAGAATGGAACTTCTGCAGTTCCCACTCCCGTCTGCCCTCTGTTGAGCTGCAGTCAACCTCAGCGGAGACAGCATGCTTTCTGTGGTGTTTTATTGCTTGTTTGTTTAGGTGAGGCAGGAATTTAACTTAGTCTGCTTCATTGATACAAAACCACTCTGAGGTTGGAGAGTCCTCCCATCTTTACCTCCCCTGCTATCCACCCCTTCACTCAGTCAAAGTTCCATGTTTTTCTGAGTATGCTACACATGTATACCCCTGTGTTGCTTTGAATGAGAATGGCTCCCATTGGCTTACCTTGGTTGTGATGCTTTATCACGGCAATAGAAAAGTAACTAATATAGAATTTGGAACCAGGAAGTAGGATATTGCTGTGAAGAAACTGACCATATTATTTTCTGAAGGAATGCGGAGGTCTTTGGAGTAGGAAAGTAGTTGCATGCTGTAAGCAGAACTTAGTGAGGAGGTCTGAATGGGAGCTTGGAAGACAGTAAAGCTGAGAGCTATGTAAATTGTGCAAGCCTCGCTCCAGAGGTTGGGGGGGCAATATTAGCAGCTGGATAGAGAGTATTCTTGCAATATTTT
>LOJH01007745.1:33878-54128 GCA_001685095.1 Ellobius talpinus
TACCAGTCTGCTTCCCATGACTTGCTCGGCCTGCTCTCTTATAACCCAGGACCACCAGCCCATGGATGGAACCACCCACAATGGGAAAGATTCTCTCCCATCAATAACTAGTTAAGAAAATGCCTTACACCTGAATCTTATTCTGGCATTTTCTCAGTTTAAGTTTCCCTGCTTTCAGATAACTTTAGTGTGTGTGTGTCAGGTTGACATAAGCCCAGCCAGCACATCCTCTCCATCATTCCAGTGGATCTGAGTCTTAATAACCCAGTATCAGGGCAGGGAGATGCTCAGTCAGCAGGGTGCTGGGCAAGCATGAGGACCTGAACTTGGATCCCAGTATCCATGTGATAAATTGGGTGTGATGTCACAATCCCAAATTAGGATCAGTGGGGGACCCTATCTCAATAACAAGGCAGAGTGTGCTTGAGGAAGGCAACTGAAGCTAAACTTTGGATTCCATACAGTTGTCCACGGGTTTACATGCACCTGCATATATGTGTACATGCACCCGTATGACCGTACTCATACAACGCACATACCAGGAGAAAGTGCAATGTTGACAATCTGGAAGATGACCTTCCCCTCTCTAGCACAAGCTCTTCCTCCAGAGCAGCCCCATTTTCCCCTTCAGCGTATTATCAGTGCACATCATTACTGTCAGGTGAGACCGCCAACCCTCCGTGCTAGAGACTGGTACCAGGAACAGTATTTGACAATTTATAACTTGATGGTTTTCAAAGTTACCTATGATTCTTGATCTGAGCGGAATAACAACATAAAGAAATGGTCTGGGAAAGAGTTGTCTCTATTGCTGCTGGCTCCCTTCACAGATAAACAGCTGAGAGGATAGAGGCTATAACTCTGCAGACACTGTACAGCCATGCATGGACTTCTATACAGAAGTCATTTCTCCTTGCTAAGATCAGACTCCGAATGTCTTCATATCATCCAAAGATGGTGGTAGCCACCTACATCAGAAACAGCTATAACCAGACACTCAAAGGCTGTGGCACCAACAAGCTAGGTGCAGCAAATAAGGGACAAGTCAGCCTCTAAATCTTTATTGACTTTTCGCAACAGGATCCTTAAGGAATCCAGATTTCTAAAGGCCAAGTTAATTATGTGCGTCCATTAGCTACTGAAATTCCACCTTAACATTTCCTCCAGTTGTCAGCGTCAGCAAGGCCACACATGTTCGCGCGCATTTGGAGGGGGAAGGCTGAAAGGAATGAGCACCCTCTATGCGCTAGGTATTTTGCAAGTTATTTTATTTGTTTCCTAATTTGCAGCAGTTGTGCAAGGTTAGTATTATGAGTTGATTTCTCACTGTGTCTTTATCTCTGACACCACTGGGAAGGAATAAAACTTTGATGAAACTGGAAAGCACCTGCTATTTTCTCTGTCTCCGGTTTCTTTGGTTGGAGCTGTGCTCCTGCCTCAATTCTCTTTAATACAGCACCAGGGGTGGGGGTGGGGATGATGTGGCTGGGAGCATGTGCTTCAAGTAATGAGGGGCTTGAGCTTCAGTGCCGGTGGATACAAGGCCTTCAGCAAACGTGATGTAGGAGAGGGAGACCAAGATTTCGGCATAAATACACGAGTCTCGAAAGGATGTTCGCGTTTTTTNTTTGCAGACAAAGCAAATGATTCAATAATGGGTTAAAAACAAACAACGACAACAACAACAAACCCCAAACCTATAGGCTCTTTCTGTGCCTAGGCACTAGATAAAAGAGTCTCGACTGAGAATTAAAATTCCGAGTTGTGCACCATGTAAGTTTGAGAGTTAGATTTATATTGTATCATCCAGGAACTATCCGTCCAAGAAATTAACCTAAAATGGTTGGTGATTCCCCTGGTGCACTTAACAAGTGTAAGTACAAACTCTAACAAAGTTACATAGAATATCCAGGGAAAGAGAAACACAAAAAAATATGTAGAAGATGCCACACAGGGGGATTGCAGAGCTTTAAGGATGAACTTAAAGGGAAGTTAGAGACTGGATGAAGTATTCAAATAAATTATTCTATATATTATATCTATATAGCATAGATAAATATGTGGAAAATTAGAGGTTGGAAGATTTGGAATATACCAGAAGAGGTTAATTCGGCAGCATTTCAGGAACTAAAGAACCAAGGAAGAAAAACAGGGAAAAATGTAAAGACATGGTGACCGAGGATAGATGAAACACTGGCTAAAATCCCAGCGAGTCCTCCATGGTAACTGAGGATAGATGATAAAAGACTGGTTAAAATCTCAGCGAGTCCTCCATGGTAACCAAGGATAGATGATAAAACTGGTTATAATCCCAGCGAGTCCTCCATGGTAACCGAGGATAGATGATAAAAGNNNGGTTATAATCCCAGCGAGTCCTCCATGGTAACCGAGGATAGATGATAAAAGACTAGTTATAATCCCAGCGAGTCCTCCATGGTAACCGAGGATAGATAAAAGACTGGTTAAAATCCCAGCGAGTCCTCTATGGTAACCGAGGATAGATAAAAGACTGGTTAAAATCCCAGCGAGTCCTCCATGGTAATCGAGGATAGATGAAAGACTGGTTAAAATCCCAGCRAGTCCTCCATGGTAACCGAGGATAGATGATAAAAGACTGGTTAAAATCCCAGCGAGTCCTCCATGGTAACTGAGGATAGATGATAAAAGACTGGTTATAATCCCAGCGAGTCCTCCCCAGAATAAGTGAAAGGAAATACCACATCTGAACACATCCTCAAGAAGCCACAGAGCACCAAGATAAATCCTAAAAATAAAATAACAGCAGAGGCAAAGAAGATAGAAAGTCAATGGTGGTGGAGAGAGTAAAAAATGGAAAACCGATTTAAATGACTATGGATTTCTCAAAGTCCACAGTGGAAGGTGAAAGTGAATGGAAAACTAGCTCCAGATGATTGAGAAAAATAACTGGTGTAGAACACTGTGCCAGCTAACGTGTCATTGAAGAGTCGTGGTGAAATACAGACATTTTCAGAAAAGGACTGAAAGAATTGGTCGTCGCAAGCCCCTCCACGGCATTACTGGAGGATGAACGAGGGAGAAGGAAGCTGAGGCCAGGCAGAAGGGATACACTGGAAGAATAGTGAAGAAGGGAAATGGTGATCATGGGAAATATAAATAAGCTTTGACTTTAATGGTTTTTGAAGTATAAGGATGCTGACATCTTAACTGGGAAGACAAGCAAAATGTCTAGAGAGAATCATTGATGTATCCACATTCAAATATCCTTAATTTATTCAGAAGATAGAAAAGGTACTATCCAAATTAGGACAGAAAATAATAATAGAACTTGATTTATTGATGGAAGATAGGAAAAAGGGGGAAGTCAATTAAAATACAGTAAACAGAATAAAGTCAGGTGGTGTAAATTTATTTCTGTAACCATAATAATTATACTCTAGACTTCCTGGTTCATAGTGCTTTTAATTTACAGTTCTGAAATAGCAATCTTGTGTTACAAGAGATACAGCTAGAGCTCGTGAAGGCCGGAAGTAAATGGACGGAATAAGTAGGTATGTGGTAGCCTTTTTCAAAGCTATGCATGAGTGTCTGTACGCTAGCCTTTTAGGCAAGGTGCTCTTCTGAAGGCAAGAGGGACTCATGCATGATGGTGAGAACAGAGCTTTCTAATACCAAGGCTTCCATCTCCCCGACACTCTGTGCCGCTCTCCCTTAATGCAATGTATGAAGTGACTGTGTCGAAAATCCCCCTAGGTCAAAGGGTAGCACACCAGAGACTAAGCCTGGGGAATGCTCAGCCCTAAATGGAATATTGATACTGCAGCCCTCCTCCCTCAGGGATCCTCTTCAGGCATCCTTGCCGCAGAGGGCACAGGGAGACTGTAGGGGCCAGAGTCAGTGGATGACTAGGAGAAAGTGTCTCTGGGACACAGCAGGGCAGCTGCACAGAGGAACTTACAACAGCTGTGCCAGCATGCACACACCCCATGCAAACTCAATCCAGACCAAATCCCAGCATGGAGAGGGATGCACACATGAAGTCCCACCTCTAACCAAGGAGCTATCAGCAACTGAGCTGCTAGGGGAGGGGGAGTTGGTTTCCTTTAAGAGTGTTGCCTCTGATAGACTGATCACACTCTAGTGTAAAGCCACACGACCATGAATATATGGGCAGCACAAACTGGACTTCATGGGTGGAAAAAAAGAAGAAGAGACAAGGTTGGGTGTGTATGAAAGGGGAGTTGGGGTGGTGAGTGCGGTCAAAATCCCATTTATGAAAATTTCAAAGAACGAATTTTTTAAAAGTGTCACACAAGGAATATTGGTGTGTAGGTCTACTGGCC
The DNA here is from genome assembly GCA_001685095.1 of Ellobius talpinus. Taxonomy (NCBI): domain Eukaryota; kingdom Metazoa; phylum Chordata; class Mammalia; order Rodentia; family Cricetidae; genus Ellobius; species Ellobius talpinus. The sequence continues at coordinate 38,201 of LOJH01007745.1, forward strand.
TGGTCTGTGGTTCCGGCTTCGGCCATGACTGTCCTAGCTGTCTTTAACTGTTGACTTGACACAACAGTCTACCTAGAGCTGTGGTCCTCAAGGTTCCTATGTTCCCGTAAATACAGTTCCTCGTGTTGTGCTGACTCCCAACCATAATATTATTTCACTGCTACTTCACAATGGTAATTTTGCTACTGTTATGGATCGTAATGTAAATATCTGATATTCAGGCTATCTGATAGTTGACCCTCAAAGGGGTTGCAATCCACAGGCTGAGAACCACTGACTTAGAGACCACCTGAGAAGGGAGTCTCGACAGAGGGATTGTCCAAATTGGACTGGCCTGCGGGGAACTGTCATAACTGTTAATTGATGTAGGAGAGCCCAGTCCGTTGTGGGCAGCAGGGTTCTCTGAGCATCTGCTGAGAGATCCTGCCCTGCAAGAGTAAGCTAAGTCATCATGAGCCTGGAGAGAGGCAGGAAGCAGCATTCCTCTCCAGTTCCAAGTTCAAGTTCCTACTTGAGTGCCTGCCCTGAGTTCCCTCAATGATAGACCACAACTCTAAGCACAAATAAACCCATTCCTCCCAAACACTGATTTTTAGAGTGTTTTTCATTGTGGCAATAGAAGGGAACTAGATACTGACTATGTCTTGTTTCATTTAGTGTCTTGGTGCCTCAGTTTCCTCATCTATTAAATGCATCCATAAATAGCTGACCCTCGTGGCTTGAGTGAAGATTAAACAGTAAATAAAGGACCATCTGGACTAGTTTTTCAACAGATGTTGGCTTCCTCATGTTTTATTCCTTCCTAGAAAAAAATTCACAAAACTTAAAACTCCAGAAAGCAAATACCTATTTAGATTTTCAAGTTGAAATCCTTTTTTCTGATAAAGAGTTAATTAGCCATGAAATTAAATATTTATGATTTCACACAACCAAGAGATTGAGAACGTTAGAATGTGGAAGTGTCTAGTCTGGAAATTCAAAACATTCTTACTGCCTTTCCTGCTGATGTTTCTCAGCTAGGAACATCTTAAAAGTACAATTCACAATGATTTAAAGGAACGAGCGGGCCTCAAGGTCCATCAGGGAAATCCCACGTGGTTGGGTTTTATATTCAGGTGTAGAGGCTGGCTGCTGGGTGAGGGGCTGGCTTGTGAGGGCCCTGATACTTGGAGCGTCTCTTCCTTGTTTTGAGGTTCTTGGTTCTGCTCTTATTCCCACTGGGAGGGACCAACTTTCTGCTTGCTTGGAACTTGGGAGTGTCCCAGGCAGCACGACTGTGGTGCTAAACTTCAGACTTTCATGGGAAAAACAGAGTGGTTGGTGATGCCACACACCAATACCCCAGAACTGATCTGCCAGCATCGGCCGCAGCTGCTGGGGCCATTGGTGAAAACCCTGCTCTGCCAAGTGCCAGTTTCTCTTGCTGCAGTGTTGGGAGGCACACTTGGGGTTTGATGGTCCCTGGGGGCTTTACTTGTGAAGCAGCTTCTGAAGTCTGTGTGGGGAAGAGAAGAAAAATGACTCCTCTCTCACACTTCACCACCTATGCCCTGGGCAGAATACCCTATCACAGCAGCAGACCTTTCAAAAGTGTGGCATGAACCACTGGGATGGCTCAGGAAGTAAAAGCCAAGGGTACTTGCTGCCAAGTACACTGACTTAACTCAATCCTGGAACTCACATAGGAGAAGGAAAGAACTGACTCCTGCAATTTGTCCTCTGACTTCCACATACATGAGTGTGTGAGCGTGCCTGTGTGTGTACATGCATGAGAGTGTGTGCGTGCCTGTGTGTGTACATGCATGAGTGTGTGAGCGTGCCCGTGTGTGTATATACACGAGTGTGTGAGCGTGCCTGTGTGTATATACACGAGTGTGTGAGAGTACCTGTGTGTGTACATACAGGAGTGTGTGAGTGTGCCCGTGTGTATATACACAAGTGTGTGAGCATGCCTGTGGGTGTATATACACACAAAGACAATACTTTAAGTACTTATTCTTCTCACTTTGTTGCTCAAAGCAAAATCCTCGGTTTTAGGGCACGGGTGGGATTACTAGCAGCAAGAGGGTCAGATACCATCCTCTCCCTTCTGCTGTCCTTCTCCCATCCCATGTCACATGGACATTTGCTCAGACAATAGGCGCTCATGCTGAGATGGATGGCCAGCCCTCACCTCCCCAAGTTGTGAGGTTAGAGTCCTGGCTAGGGCTTGCTGAGACACCTATAAAGCTTGTCTCTATGAGTTAGTGTAGTTAATAATGATCTCAACAGTCCTTAAATTAAAGATTAACACTAACAGCTGCCAAACACCAAACCCAATTCTCATGACACTCCCCACTCCTCACACCCATGGCCTCTTGCTTAATGCTTCTACTTAAACGTCTGCTGTGATCTGTCTTGTACATGTCACTGAAGTTTGCAGCTATCTCCTTTATAGATTGATAGGTACTTAAGTTCAGGGGGACCATCTCCCTTATAATTGTATCACTCTGAGAAACCATGAGAGCTCTGGCCACAGAGAATATTCAGTGAATGTTTCCAAAACTGATAGTATCCTTGGGACTCAAGAAATGCAGAGATCAGAGAGTTAGTCCACTCTGTTTGGTAGAAGACTACCTGTTCTGTGTTCTGCTGGCATTGTTTACTCTTGCATTAAATTACATAGACCAGCTCATTTAGTGGGGAGCTCTGGCTTAGAAGACTTGGCAGTGATAGAATTTGTGTATTAGAATAAATAAAAATCCAATTATCCCAGGTGATCTTTAATTGAAAAATCATTTGAATGATGCCATTCTCTCACAATGAACCTCTGTGGGGTGGTCAGCCAGGCCTGGCAAGTGTTCTGGCCTCGCTGTGATCGTTTCCAGTCTTCATAGTTGATTCCAGGCTGAACGAGCCCTCACTGATCATCTCCTGCGTCAGGAAAGAAGACAAGTGTCTGCACACACAGAACACCCTTCCCACAATGCATAGCATTTCAGTTTTGCGGCATGAGAATGAGTTTAACTTAATAGCTATTGCTTAGCGCAGTAAAAAATGAGCCTGGATGACACACAGGATTAATTATAAGTTATTCCACTTAAATTTTTAAAAGGAAAGGTTTCTGTGTGATGTCTCACTGTGCTAATTGTTCTAATGAGCAGAAGAAGAGGCAATAATTTCAGTTGTGACAATATCATAATCCTCCTGGCCAGAACTATGATAGAGGAATATTCTCCTGAAATGCTTCACTTAAAGCACTGTTTCCTTTTATGATCATGGAAAGAGTGGGTTTTGGTTGTGATGGCCTGGTAGCTGACTCCTGTGGTCTCCCTGGAGAGCTAGGGACTCTTTTTCTATTGTGTACATGAGACTAAGAAACTATACATGCTTAATGTTCGTGCATTAGAAAGAAAGAGGAGGGATAATTAGCTGCCATCCTCGTCACTTTCCTGGCACCAGTGGTCCATATAGAAGTTGTGCATGGCTGTATCTCGGAGCAGGTACACCAATATCTTTATTTCACTGATAAAGCACTGGTCCCAAAGCAGGGCTTATTTCCTTTTTCTTTCTCTTTATATGTTTATTGATCCTGATCTAAGGCAGGGGGAAAGAAGCTGGAAGGTAGTAAGGTCTCTAAAGCATTGCAAAAGAAGTAAAGAGCCCCTACCTTCCTGGATTAGGCGGTGGAGCTTCATTTATTCTCTGAACTTCTCAGTTTGTCCATAAGATCGTGGTTCATTTCTGAATGAGAAGCCCAGCACTGAATTGGCTGAAGAAAGAATATTGGAAGAGGGCCCTGGTTTTGGCAAGTCTAGAGGTAGAGTGGGTGAGGCAATGCCTGAAGAAAATAATTAGGATATGATGTGGGTCTTAGTTTCATCTCAAATGGGATTTACCCCTCAGAGATCAGGAATGGCTAAAACACAATCAGAACTTTGTGCCTTTTATCTGCAAGTCCTCTGTGATGGGTAGTATTGTTAACTTCGTAGAAGGTTCTAGAATTACCAAGCAGAGGAGCCTCTGACCATACCCATGGAGATCATCTTGATTATGTCCACTGTGGCTGGTGTCATTCTCTGGATGAGATCATGACCTAAACAAATAGAGAAAAGGAACTGGGCAGCACAAAGCATTCATCTTTCTTCTCTTCCTGACTGTGGACTCGTTGTGACCAGATGCAGTCTTGTCTTCCCCACCATGATGGACTGTACTTTGAGCTGTAAGCTAAAATAATCCTTTGTTCTGGTAAGCTGCTTCTGAAGGTTTCTTTTATCATGGCAACCAGAGAAAAAACTAAGCCCTATTTTTATTCTGTGTGGCATTGCTGCTGTCTTAGAAGCCTCAGCTCACACTTCAGCTGCCCCAAGAAGTCTGTCCTGCCTTCTGTGCTCTCCCCAACCAGAGGTAGGTGTCCTTCCCTACCCTAATAAACCCAGACACCTAATTCCTAATAGGAGGGAGGAGCTAGCTCTGCCCCTGATTTATCTATGGAGTGTCAAGGAGATGATCCAGCACCTTTAAGCCTACTCTGAAGATGGTCAGCAGCCTAAAAATGTTTGAGAAATATTACTGCAGTGATGTGGGATACCCCTCTGTATGCTGCGAATACCATTGGTTAATAAAGAAACTGTCTTGGGCCTATGCAGGGTCTAGAGTAGGTGGGGAAAACTAAACTGAATGCTTGGAGAAAGAAGGGCAGAGTCAGAGAGAAACCATGTAGTCCCACTGGAGGTGGACCCTGGAACTTTATTCCGTAAGCCACAGCCTCATGGCGAAACACAGCTTAATAGAAATGGATTAAATTAATATGTAAGAGCTAGCCAATAAGAAGCTAGACCTAATGGGACAAGCAGTGATTTAAGTAATATAGTCTCTGTGTGATTATTTTGGGAGTCTGGGTGGCCAGGAAACAAACAAAGGGCCTCCTTACTACACTGCAGAGATCTTTTGAAATGTAGTTTTTCAACTATTAGAGTTTAATCATCATTATATATCATAAAATCAATTGTTTACAAAGGATTGATACCCCAACTCATCGAAACACCATTCCCTACCTAACCCATTTCTATTACTTACTTCTAGCTTACCTTGAATGTTGATCCCCGGGAATTATTATCTCCATCTCACGAGTGAGAACTGAGAGGTCGTCTGACTTTGAAAGTCATGAGTCTGACAAACCATTGGACCTGGACCACAGAGGTTAGGGGGTGGAAAGGTTCCAGTCTTTTCCTAATAAGTGTGGTGAAGCAGCAGGAGCCCAAGGACTGAGTATGAGTGAAGGAGGGGCTACTGGATGATTAGATTTAGTGGGACAAGAAGTTGAAATTTTCCATGAAAATGAAGTTCCGGGATTATCTTTCAATGACTCATGCATATTACTCCTATTTCATTTACTGTGTGTAACCAAGAGTCTTTATATACTATAGTGACACATTCTCAGCATATCTGTGCTGCCAGATGGCTCTGAGTCAACTTTCTTTACATAACACTGACTTTAGTAAACAAAGTTTCCAAATGTAATCGGGTAGGACTGAACACTCATATCATATGATGGTAAATCGTGATTTCATCAGCCTTTAAAGATGATTAAAAACACCTTCCTTGCACATCAGTATTTAAAAGAACAAGGGAAACTAATGGGGACGTTTTGGAAATTACAGAACAGTTTTTATCAGGGGACTTGTAAATAGCATCACTGGCTTCACTGCCTGGGAAAATGTGAAAATTATTTATGTATAGAAAATAACAGACAGTCATGTGTCACATATTACAGTCAGTGATAGACCAGTGGGACAGTGATTCTATAGGGATACCACGGTCAATTTAGTTTTTATAAATACCTTCTATGATACTGGCAAAATGACAAAAAAAAATCACCTAAAAATCTGTTTGTTTTCTTTACATCTGTCTCTATCATTAAATATTATTATTGAGTTTTTCCTAGCAATTTAAAGATATCACATGATTTACAGTGTAAAAAAACACTACTGTGGGATGAGGAAGGCCCATTTCTCTGATTAAGAGTACATTTAAGGGTGCCAGGTGGTGGTGGCACGTGCCTTTAATCTCAGCTCTCAGGAGGCAGAGGAAGGCAGATCTCTGTGAGTTCGAGGCCAGCCTGGTCTATAGAGTGAGCTCCAGGGCAGGCTCCAAAGCTACAGAGAAACCCTGTCTCGGGGATGAGGGGATTGTATTTAAGAATTGAATAGCATTAATTTCAAACTAAGTCCATGCAAATTGGGACTTGAAGGAGGAAATTGGATGATGTTTTAACTAAGCTAATTAACATGCCCATGTTGTGTGTGGGCACCATCCTGCCCGGTGTGATTCCTACTCATATTCCAGGAGTGACCACGATTCATCCGCTTGATATGATGTGGTAGCCATCAGCAACACATACCTATTAACATGAATTTCAATTGCATGGGATGGAAAACTCCACTCCTTATTCACATCGGTCACATCAGGTGTTCAGTCAGCCACTCGTGACTGCTATGTTAGATATGAGGATATGAGACCTTTCCCCAAAGCTCTGAGAATAATGCTTCCAAGGACAGCATAGCCATTTACTCTTCATGGCTGTTGCTCTAATAGTGGTGGGACAAACTCTGAGTTTGCTCCTTGAGACTGATTACCATTTAATGCCTAACCTAGTTCTTTCTACTGTGAGAAGAGATAATTCACCAAAGAGAATACACTTTTGGATGCATGATACTTTATTTAAACACACATATACACGACAAGAAGGGAAAAATGGTGCTGAATCCAGCCTGGTGGCTGCATGCATTGGTGGGACAGGCAGACTGGTGTCACAGGATGAGATGAGATGTGCGTGGAAAACAGGAAGAAGCGGGAGAGGGAGCTTCATTTCCCATCACCACATGGAAGGATCTTCAAGCCTGGAAAACAAGAAGCAAAGCATGGAAGAGCGACACCGGGCTCTGGGAGGGGTGTCCTACAGGAGTGAGACAAGGCATCAGTCCTGAGTTGCACAATGATCAGAAGCTATTGCGAAGCCTCCTGTTGGTGCTGCAAATAAGAAGCCACAGGGGAACGGCAGCATAATGAAACCCCAGTTCATTGGCTTTTGCCCCATGGGAACTGGAGTCTCTAAAAGAGTCCACAGAAGGCTCTGTACATATCAAAGGAGCTGAGGGACTCCAGCATATTTCTGAAGATCAAAACTATAGGAATCACATGAAACTATAACAAGAAAGTTAGTGTTGTTCCACTCTGAATATGCTTCCGTTGTTTTCCAGCAAGCCTCTTCTATGTAGAGAGATGTCATTTATTAGACTCTAAAGGGCCCCTTTTAATAAAACAGCAATCACAGGCAACTCCAAGGCTATCAACTTTTGTCTCCTCCTAATTGCACATGATTGAGTCTGTCAGTCAGGGTGCCATTAACTTTATTCCCTGCACTAACTGTGCTGTTTCAGTCTACAAAACAAAGCAGGCAGTGAAGTTCTAAGTAGGCCTGGCTCGTTATTTCCAAATCCTAAGTAGTCATAGCCTGCCCTAAACTTTTACTGTGGCAAATATCCCATGCATATCAATGAGACATTAAAAAGATGCTTATTGATCAGTATCAAAAACAGTACTTATGAATTTCCCATTTCCTTGTGGTCACTGGTTAAGTCTAGGTTGATGCATCTAGGGAGAGAAGCAGTGAACTTATTCCAGTTCAGATGATTGTTTACCTCAGAGAAACCATCTGGCTGGTTGTTTCATAAGAGAGCTGAAAGAGCATTGAGGGAGGGTGGGTGATCCTGCTGTCACCCGTGGGTTCTCCATGGAGAACTTCCATTTAGAGTGACACACCAGTCACACTCATTGAGCAAGCATGCTAGTGACCTCTTCTGGGGAACATGGTTTCTGACGGTGTGGAGTTCTGTGTATCAGGGAAACTAGCCAGCTATCGGGATGCTTAAGAATGGCGTGCTGAGATCTTGCAAGGTCAGAAGAGCAGGTTAGGGGTATGAAAGTGGAGGCAGATTCTGCCCCTTTTAGCAGCACTCCTGTCCAGGAGGCACCCGCTTAGCTCACTGGGGAGCCCTTTGATTTGGGCAAACACCTGTGTCAAGACCTGTTCGTACTCCAAGAAAGGCTCCAGACTACAGATAAGCACCTAAGGATAATACATTATCCAACAGTGAGTCTTTGAATAAAATAAATCACTATGTTGAACCAAAATACATCAAAAGGTATCCAGGAGCACTTGACTTATCTCCAGTCTGGAGTAAAGCCAGGAAAGACAGAGTCACACACATGAGGGACACAGGCTCTAGGACATTTGGGCGTGTTACCTAGCATATAAAAACTAGATTGTTCACCCCAAATGGATGATTGGCTGTTTCAATTTAGAGTTGTGGGCTTGCTCTATGCTCCCTTACTTCTAATAAGGCAAGATATTCCATAGAGTATGATTTTGAGCTAAAAATCACTCACATTTAGAAAGGGCACCAAATAATATGCTAGAAAACAATATGCCCTGCAAGTTGAGGTTAGCAGGTGAATGCATTATAAAAAAAGGTCTTTTCTATATGGGTTTTCATCCCCACTTCTGCCCTAATCCTTCTTTTCTGGATTCTTCCATCCTAATGTTCATGCGGACTCCCAGCTTTCCCCAGCTCACCTCCCCTTAATCTCTGTAGCAACGTTTCCACCCCAAGTCTTGTCGTACCTTGTTCTGGGGACATTTTCTGTGCTTTCTCTCATTAGGAGGTCTGAAATCAGTGTCTCAGGGCTAGATCTCTTGCCATATCTGAAACAAGAAAGCATAATCCAAGAATTACTAAGTAAGTTTAGGGTAGCTGTGAGACTCCATGAGGAGAAAGGAAGAGAGAGTATCACCAGACTCAGACATTACTTCCAGTTGTCCATCTGCTACTAAGTATTCTCAGAGTGTGAAGCACATGTCATCAACAACTTTGTAGTAACACAATATGCATACACATATACATACACACACATATGCAAGCTGCTGAGATGGAGAAGTGCTTGGCATGTGAGCCTGATGACCTGAGTTTAAGCCCCAGAACCCAAAGAGATTTCGAAGTAGAGATCCAGCTCTGGAAAATTACCTTCTGACTTCCGCAGGCCGGTGTCTGCAGGCATACACCAACACAAATTTTCTCTCTCTCATCCCAAACAATAAACAAGTACAACTTAGAGGTTATACATATCTAATTTTCTGAAGTGCTTCATAAATATTTTATTTTTGAGATTATACTATAATTACAGCACTTACTCCCCATCTGCTGGAGGCACTCATGGCTTCCCCTGGCATAAAGAAGTCCTACCAGCCCACACAAATCTTTCTGTGGGTCCTTCTACCCTGCCTATAGTAGGATATAGTCAGGACGATGTATGAATGTCAGGTTATATTTATCTGTAAGGGCAAACTAGATTACCTGCTTCCGAAAACTGCTAAAGGGTTTGACAAGTTGATGGCAAATTACATGACTTTCCCCTTTCTCAGGAAAGGCATGGGGCACCAACAGCCACTCCATTTCCAAATGAACACTTCACCTGGCCTGGATGGATTGACAAATAGGTAGAACAGAACAGCTGGACAAGGCTGACAGATGTTGTTCTACGTGCTGACCAAGCACAACTAAATCCAAAGGCTCTGGAGAGACTTTGTATTGCTCCTTTGCTGAGACTCGAGGGAAATAAAAGTGAAACAACTCTCTCTTCCTCACCTCTGTTCTCTCTTCTTCATTACCCAACACTGCCTTTCCCATCATTTTGGTTTTGTTTGTTTGTTTGGTTTGTTTTGTTTTGTTTAGACAAAGTTTCTCTGTGTAGCTTTGGAGCCTGTCCTGCTACTCACTCTGTAGCCCAGGCTGGCCTCAAACTCACAGAGATCCACCTGCCTCTGCCTCCCAAGTTCTGGGATTAAAGGCGTGCACCACCATCACCTGGCTCTCTCTTGTCATTTGTTAAGGTTTACTCCATGATTAGACTAGGGACAGTGCCTTGCTGTTGGTTATTCTGCCCTTCAGTTGATTGGGCAGCCAACCTGAATTCATCCACTCTTATGCTCCACTGAGCGAAAGGGCTGGAACCCTTTTCCCAGTCACAAATCTACCAGTGTCGTGATAGCTTCTGCTCGGCCATACATACAAAAAGAACTCGGAGTTCTTTTACCTAATTAATTCGGGATTATCAGTCTTCTCTGTAATAAGCAAGCTTCTAAAGATGGAGTTTCTAAGGCAAAGATTCTTGAACCTGGCTTCACATTAAACTCTCCTGGGACACCTTTAAGGACACTTAGAAAGCCCAGATCCCATCTCAATATAAATTGGTTAGAGCAGAGGCCAAGTCGTTCTATTTTAAAGTTCTCCACGTGATTGTGACGCAAAGCCAGGATGGAGAAACCCTGTTCTCGGGGCTTACTTCTCAACCTGCACAGTACTAACACTTCGGAGAAGGGGATTCTTTACTGGGGGGCAGGGTAGGGGTGGAGAGCTGGGCTGGGCATCCTGGGATGTTACCAGTATCCCTGTCAGCTCCATACTGGATACCATCAGCACTCAAATCTGGTTTTGTCAACCATACATCTCTCCCAATGTTGCCCCATATCCTAGGGAAAATTCTCCCCACCTGCCCCCAGCCACCAGCTGAAAACCACTGTTCTAATGAACCATATAAGCAAGATGTGATAGATCCATAGACTAGACTAAGAAAATCCGGCCTGCAGAAGCATTGAATCAGCAGCCTGTACCACAATGGGAAAACAGCTACAAACAGGACTGGCTGGCAGGAGGAAGAAAGAGAATAATTACAAATAAAACAGTCACAAATGAAATGGTAAATTTCAAAGGCGTGGACTTCTGCCTGGGAGTCTTTGGTGGGAAGTCAACAAGTACACAATAGAGCTTCTAGTGGTTTCTAGGCTCATCACCAAGATGACAGAGGGAACTGCCTTAGGGACCAGTTCCCTCCTGAGTCTCTTCCCATCGCAGGAAAGCTCCTTTCCTCACTTCTCCTAAAGACAGTAGAAATTACATTGAATGTGATAGTGTGATCCCAGCCAAAGAAACTCAGTACAAGGTTCCAATTCCATAACCCTACAACAGCTTTCTTGAAATGTCCTTGGCTCTATGATCTGCACAGTGGAGACAGTTAAATCCACTTCAAAGTTTTGAGGAAAAGACTGACTGACATGGCTGGAAAAACACGAAATGGAATCACTCTATACACTGTGGCAGCTGTACAGCGGCAATCTTTACCAAAAAAGGATTAGTTCTCTAGGTTGTATCTAAATAAAGTTCTTTTAAAAACATGGTATCATTTCAATTGTGTAATTTTTTTTCTGAGCTGTATGAAATAAAAAATTGAAGCCATTGACTTTCTAGGAAGTCCATTGGACTCAAAAACACAATTCCTTTTTGCTAGCCAAAATGATCAATTTCAAAAGATTATGAGCCAGTATTACATAAGTGATTCTGCACACATTGGGATTGTTTTCTCCAGAAGGCTTTCAGATTGTCACACACCTTTCTGATGAAATGAAGAGTAGACAACTGTTTCATAAGTATAACCCCCTTTTGGATCCTATCTAACCATCCCCTGCATCATGAGCAGTTTAACCTCCCTCTGGTAATATACCATGCATAATTGAAACATGCTAAGTAAAGAACATTAATGCTTCCAAAGGCCTTGCCCTTACAGTTCTTCAAGGTTCTCAGTAATTAAAATGTGTTGTTAAATGTTTAGAACTAAGAGTCACCGATTTTGCAAACTAAGTCCTGTATTGCTTTTAAAGTAGCTTGGATTTAATTTGTTTTGCTTGACTTTAATGCTGAGAGAAAAAGCAAGGCCCTTCTCTTTGACTTCTGGGCATTAAAAATAAAGTTTGCCATCTCTCGGGTCCCAGGCAGTCAGGGTGTAAACAGAGTAATGTGCAAGCTTTGGCTTTGTTTTGCTTCTTCTTAATAAGGAAAAACCCAAGCACCTTCTTTCCAGAACTCGGTTGCTATAAAGTGGAACAGTCTGCTTTTTAAGAGCATCTAGTAATTCTCAAGTGTGGGGCTGAGATGGTTCAGAAGAAAGAAACCCGTGGTTCTGTTTGTCCCTCTCCCCCACGAATGCTGCCACTCAGCTTACCCTGGGCAGGTTGGAAGGGCTCAGCAACCTTTTAGACAACTGGACTGTGTCCTTGGTGTTTTTGGTGATGGTTATTTACTCTAGGTCGGATTCCCTCTCCCCTACACCGTAGCCCAGCTGCTTCCCTACTCCTGTCGCTGCCAGGAGAGGTGGGTGGGAGACAGACACACAGCCCAGAGGCACTGAATTTACACAATGGCTCGGGACTTGGTGACCAACTGTAGTGACAGGGAGAAAGTATCCAGTTTGTGTAGTGTATTCCCTGCTCACACATTTATCTAGAGCTGAATTTATGTCTGATCCTGCCCAACCCTGGGACAAAACAAGGAAGAAAAAAGAAATCATCCCTGCTGTCCAAGGCTCCCAGATGCGCAGTTGTTCTGGCCTGGAGCTCCAGGCACCAGTGGGGGGATGCACCCACCTCTGCCTGGTGATCAGATTGATGTAGTGTCGTAGAGCCGAGTAGTATCTGGCCATGTCCTCAGCTGGTGCATCCTCGCCCGGATTGTCGGGCTTGGAGGGGTATCCCTCAGCCAGCACGCCCAAACACACGAGCAGGGACAGAGCGAGGGTCAGTCCACACAGCCCCAATCGCTTGCTACCTAGCATCTGTGGATACAAAAGGCTCAGACTTGGGGATGTAGAGGATGCTCGCTGTGTCCCAATTCCCGTTACCACTCCAGACCCTCATCTGTTTCCATCCCGTACCCCAGAAAGAAGTCCGGATTTGGCACGTGCCTCTTCCAGAGCTTTAGTGGACCACCTGCCCTGACCCGGTCCCTCTGCTCTGCCCCCATATTCCATGAAATGTCCCTCCAAGTCACCTGGTGAGAGGTAGAGGAAGGAGGTCCTCTAGTTTAGGACACAGCTGCCCTCTAGCTTAAAGAACGGCCACTTTTCTCCTCTAGCCCCTAAATCATCCTTGGAGGACAAAACTTTCTTGCTGGTCACTTTTGATCTGTTTGGCTACAGACGCTGCTGTGACAGTCAGATTCCCCAGGGTATGGCAACAGGACCCGGAAAGAGGGCTCACGGGATCAGTTGGAATCCTGGAGGTGACAGAGAGCAGGGCTCCTGACACCATGGGACAGTACTCATGAAACCTCCCTCTGGGCACACGCAATTTGGATCCCTGGTTGCACCCCCAAAAGAAACGCTCCTGCCCTGAGATAGGGACCCCCATGTTCTTTTCCATACCCTCAAAAGATAACAGGGACGGAGGTGGGACGCCCAGCCAGGAGAGGCCCTGGGAAGAGCAGGTGGACAGTTGGATCAGAGTTGGCAAGTGGAATTTAGCCGCCAAGAAGGGTTGGGTGTGAAGCTGGCAGAGCCGGCTCAGAGGACCGGCTGCTGGGCAAGTTCAGGGGCGTCTGAGAGCCCGCGCTCCAGTCCCAGTGGGTCCTGGCACTCACCGTGGCGGGCGGGCTGGCGTCTCTGCGCGGCGGGTGCTCTGCTGTGGGCGCCTCCGTGTGGGATGAGAGTCACCGATGGGATGCGGAGGTCGCCAGCAGGCTTTTATGGAGCGCCCTTGCCGCGGCGGGAGGGGCCTCGGGGCAGTCACGCCCGGGTGACTCCCACCGCCACTTCCCGCCCCCACCAGCGGGGGAGGAGGCTGGAGCCACAGCCGCTCAAACGGCTGGCGTCTGTAGCCACCCACACTCCAACTCACGGCGGCCCGCTCCGCGGGGAAAAGGGAGCAGCCAAGGGCGAGGATCCTTGGAGCCCGCTCTTCTCCCCGTCGAGTCCCGCCAGAGACAGGCACAGCGGGGACCGTTCTCGGTCTCCTGTAGCGGGAATTGCCAGCCCTCTGTGAGCGGGTCTGTAGGGACCAGCATCCTGTACTTGGGGAGCATCACCGGTCCGCGCGACAACTGTGCGCTCTGAGAGGGAGGCAGCTGAAGGAGGTTTGAGGTTTTTCCCGCTCCCGGAGCAAGTGGCAGCCGAGCCCGGAGCACCGTGCTTCAGGGTCTCCAGGGACTTCCTTGGACTTAACTGACCCTGTCTCTCCAAAAGGTGGTCCTTCTCCCCAGCACTCGCCCCAACGCTGAGAGCCAGGCTGGGTTGCCGCCAGAAACTCCCCCGAGGCCGCCACTGAAAGCCCGCTGTCCCCGGGGCTGCGGCCGTTCCACAGCTATCACGGAAAGTGGCGGGTTCCAGGGGCATCCCCAACTCAGTCCCCCCACCCCGCACCCCTGTCGGCAAGTCTTTGTGAAGTCCTGTATGCTCTGTTAACGCCTGAATGAGTACATGCTTTCGTACTGAAATGAACCAGATTAAAAGACCAACATCAATGTGCTCATCGCTGTAAACCTGTTGATTACATATGGACGATATTGAAATTATTCTTACAGGATGGGCATTCTACATGGTACGCTTGAGTTAGTGCCCCCTGGAAGTTTGCATCTAAGTAAAATGGAACGTTGCTAATGTGGAGTTTATGAGTTATTTTAAAGCTAAAATAAATGATTTAGTTCAAGTGTCACTCGTGTGTTGTTTAAACATGCTATCAATTACACACAGGGGTGGAGAGAGAGAGAGAGGGCTGTATGATCAAATGATAATTTTGAACACCAACATCCCTCGCTGCTAGACGGCTGCACTTTCCATATTTCAAAAACCTGCACCAGGGCCACAAACACCGGGCTGTCAGGATGGCTCATGTGTCCACGTGAGGACATTTGATAAAAGAGCAAAACATCTAACTCGGCCCTTCTGATAAGGAGGAAGGCACACGACGCTGCTCAATAAAATAATCTTATTTTTGCAGTGAATCAGAGATTCACATCGGTTAAAACCTAGATTTAGCTTGAGTCACTGGATCTGGGAGAAAGTACCCTAAGGGGGTTCCTCTTTTGAGCAGGCAACTTTGGGAAACTGATTAACTTGCTTTATAACGGTGGTGTTTGAGAACAAGAACTTTCCCCTTTAGCGTTTGCAAAAAAGTCCAGGCAGGGTGTGGCCAGTAAGTATACCTCTTTCTGTCCGGTTCTCTTCTCCTCCGAGCTGCATCATTTGGCCTTGAGCTCTTAAGGTGCTGTCAATCTCTCAACATCATTCCATCAATTAACCCCTCCCTTCTGCAGTTTCCTGTAACTACCCTCAGCTCATAGAAACAGCCCCTCCCCCACCGCAACAAACAAAACCAACCTCCATTCCAAATAAAGTCTCCTGGCTACCTGGCTCTCTCCTTAGTTCCAAAGTCAAGTTCCTTGATTTATTTATGTACACGATTATTTATATTAATAGCTTTTCTGAAATATCATTAAAATATACTAAAAGGCTTTGAAGGAAATATTCCCGTGGATGCACAAATGCATTCATGAAGCCATAAAGAACACAGGTACATGACCCCTGAACCTTCGTGAACGCTCTCTGATCCCCCCTGCTCCTCCCTACTGCCCTCTTCCATAGATCTGTTTTCCTGCACACAGAATGGCTTGCATTTCTAGACCTGCACATAAACCCAGTTCCAGAACAGCTTCTCCTCTCTGCTTTTTCTGTGTTTTCTCCAAACCCTTAGGCTGAGACACACCCGAGTATCAGTAGCACACACTGTTTACTGTGGGTCCATTTTCATTCCATGACATACCTCAACTTTCAAAAACCAACTCTGCTTCTCCTAGACCCCAGGTTGTTTCCAGCTTGTGCTGTGACCACGTCTGCAAGGGGACTGATGGGAAATCACTGTGGTGATGTAAGCGGTCATTTCTCCTAGGAAAACAAATGCTAAATGACCAAGTGATGTGAGCTCTGTTTCATTCACTGCCAGGCTATTTTTTGCTCTTGCTCTCTCTCTCTCTCTCTCTCTCTCTCTCTCTCTCTCTCTCTCTCT
>LOJH01007746.1:0-12627 GCA_001685095.1 Ellobius talpinus
GATCTCCTGAGTAAATTGGGAGCATGGGGACCTTGGGAGAGGGTAGAAGGGGAAGGGAGAGATAGGGAGGGGACCAGAGAAAAATGTAGAGCTCAATAAAAATAGATAAATATAAAACAATAATTATTAAAACATTTAACATCTGTTTCTTAATATTGTTTATGCTGGTTATAATTCTAATTTTATACTTTATATCTGTTCTTATTGTATATAATTTTGTATTGGGTTTGAACTCTCTTATTTAGAGAACAGGGGGAGGTGATGGGGAACCTCCTTCAGCCTTTGAGAGGTTGGACCAGGTTGAGTGTGACTTTGGGTACTGAAAGGTGTGCACTGGCTGCTCTCTCTTTCTTTCACCTGGATGCTGGGTTCAGTTTTTGTTCCCGATTTGTACAGAGGCCTGTAATCTGTGAGTCTGCCTTAAATAAAAACCCCATTATTATACTCAAATCTGAGCTAGTGTGGAATTACTTTATTCACATTCACCTTTAACTAGTATACCTCAATAATGAACATATATAGATTAAAAAATAGTTTATACAACACGAATGTTTGCAGTGGGCCTATTTGTACTTGTCTTAATCTAATGGGTTAACAAACAAAGTGTGTGGTACATATATATCATGGGTTCCTATTCAGCAAAAATAATGAACGGTTGACTTTTGATCCATTCATTTCTTCAGATGTTAGCCCTATTGCCCCTTTACTATCAAAGGGTTTTCTAAGGAACTATTTACATACTTTTGCTAGCACATTATAAAACTATCTTACTCTTTAGTGATCTTTTAGGAAATACTGACAAAGTAGCTTTAATTAATTCCTAACTCACTCCTTAGTTTCTGGCTTAATTCACCTTTCCAACTATTTGTTTTTAAGTTGCCAACTATTTGAAGCTAGGCAAGTGAAGCCACAGTAATAATGCAATACACACCATCTTCAATCCACAAGCTCTCAGTTCACTGCCACCAAATGTAGGTCGTTTGAGTAATCATTTCTAGTTTACCATCAAGTGAAATAACTATCAAATCAAAATGGTAACACTTAAAACATTACCATCTTATCCTATTAGTGTAGCACAGGTCAGAGGTTGGCAAACTAAACCCCATGAAACAACTCTGGCTTGTTAACTGTTATTATTATTAATAAAATACAGCTGCCTTTATACTATAAAATAACAAAGATGAGTATTTGTGACAGAGAATGAAAACCTTCCCAGGAAAATCTGACTCCTGACTTACAGCAAGTTCTTTGAGGCTAGTAACACTACTAATTCCTAACAAAATGATAAGTGATTTTATTCTGAGGTATATTAAGATCCTACTTGGCTGAAACAGCATATGATGAAATTATCTAAGGACAAATGCCATCTTTTTATTAGGCAGGTATCTCGAACAACATTTTTTGGAGACAGGATTCATGATGACTTCAAGCTCACAATGTAGCCAAGGCTGACTTGACCTCCATGTCCTACAAATCAGAACAGGTGGTGGCACTGTGACTAGTCTATGCAGTGCAGGGCTTTGTGGCTGCTAAGTATGCCATCAGATGAGACAATCCCAGACCCTCACATATCGTGTTAAATGTGGAAAACAGACTCTACTAACTTAGGCCATAGTGGTCAAGGAAACAGATTTTCCAAGTCAAATAAGAGATACACAATGAAGCAAAACCAACCATTAAAAGAATACTCACGCTGTATGTGAATGAGCTGCTTTGGCATCTTGAACTCCCCAGGGTAGATGGATTCATAGTAAGCGATGTTACTTTCTGCCTCAGGAACTGGAATAACCATATTATCCCGCTTCTCGCCGTACACCTGCTGTGCAGAGATAGCCCGCTGAAGATGGTGTTCCTAAAAACAGGGAAAACACACAGTGTAAGCTCTAAAATGTAGCCATCATAAGATGAAGGAGTTTGGGGAGCCCTAACAGCACAGATAGTATAAGGTTCTTTTTGCCACAGGGGCTCATTATGTAGACCAGGTCGGCCTCAAACTCACAAAGATCCATCTGACTCTGGCTCCGAGTGCAGGCCAAAGGCGTGCACAGCATTTTAAGATGATTTTAAGTAGAGACACTACTTCCTCAAAAGGTAGTATTTGCCAGAGATGAGAATCTGACTAACAGCATAAAAGCTTACAACTGAAGACAAGAGTTATTTCTTTAAATATAACTTTATTTTTTCATGTTTAGGATTAATACAAGATAGGTATCAACTAGGAAGAAAGTCAGCATTAAAAATGTCAATGCCATTTTGTTTACAGGGAGGAATCAGAAAATGGATCAAATTCAAATGAGCAGAGACATTCTCAGGCCACTCCACAGTAGCCAGGTTATGCAGGGTTAGCATTCAAATGTCTAATTAAGTATCTTCAAGAGCAAAGAGAACCCATGAAGGGTGTTTTGTTTTTCACAGCAACTTTAGAATTTTCCTTTGTGCAGTGAATAAAACTCTTCAATGGAACTAACCAACTACGCTTTACCAATAAGCCATTCTGGGCTAGTGGACACAGTTTAACACAGAACTGACATTTGGGGTTTGGGAACGGCAGTGATAACTATATTTTGGCTCTTATTCTAGTTAAGGCAACAGCTGAGGCATATGAAGTGAAGGTAGTTACACTTTAGACCTACATGGCAAGTATAATGCCTACATGAATGAGACCACGTTGGTTGAGGCACTTTACACAGGCACAGAAGTAACCAGCCCAGGCAGTCGTCCTAGGTGTACCATGCTGGTATTAAACCACAGAACACTGTGGAGCTAATGAGCACAACCAGTGTGCTTCATCCAGGAGAAAGGTCCTCACTCATAGCTAGGTTTCCCCCCTGCAGTTGTCCTAATCATGTGCCACAAGCACTGGGTTTCCAAGAGAGAAGTGATTCTAGGAAAGTCAATCTTTTGAAAAATGTCTCATTTGCAAAACCAGGATAAGGTGACATCTATATTGAAAGCTGAAGACAACAGAGCATAGGAGTCCTAGTCCTAAAGAAGAAGGAGAAGCCCTTAGGCATCATCATGTGTAACCTAAGTGGCTGAAGGAGCCTGGAGGGTTCCGCTACACTGCGTTGGGAATGGAATCTAAACCTCAGGTTGGAAGTGAGCCATCAGGATTCTCATAATGATCAGCACTATCCATTTAGTTGCATGTTCAAAGGTAAACATAGGCAGCACTGCAATGCTAACTATAGTCCCAGGTGTTGATTAGCCGGCCATGTGAGGGTCCTTCAGGAAAACAGGGCTCTGTCCAACGATTTCACAGGTGTTAGGCTCAGAGAAGGCCATCTCTGGCAGCAGAACCAGGGGGGAGCTATATCAGAGCTCCAGGTTCAAGATTTCACCTCATTTGGAGCACTTGTTTCCATATCTCAGTCTAACCAAGAAGGCCGGAGGAGAAGCCTGGACTAGTTCCACAAATACCGTTATCTACTGATTTAAGCCTGAGTCTAATTCTTCCATCTTGATCCTTACATAAAATGACTTCATGAAGCCTGGCGGTGTTGGTGTACCCAAGGAGACAGAAGCAGACATATCTTTGAGTTCAAGGCTAGCCTGGTCTATAGAGTGAATTCTATCTAGGACAGTTGGGACTACACAGAGAAACCCTGTCTCGAAATAACAGAATCCAATCAAACCAAAAGACTTCATGAATCCATTGCTTATTTACTGCTGTACGAACATCATGACCCGACAGACACGGCCACACAGTTTACACTGGAAAGTCTGGCTACTAACCCCTGAGTTGGGGCTCCAGAGACCATAAGCATACTTGTACTCATTTCTCCATTTAAACTCTGTTCCACATATTGAGAGAGAACTCCAGACACAGTTTAGGACAGAGATTTCCATTCTGAGTAACCGGAGCAGAAGCTTCTGTCAAAACTATTTGGCTGGCAGGAAAGACAGTGTGAGCCTAAATTACTCTGTCTATATTCAAATCTTCAAGTGATGGATAAAGAGGCATCATTGTAGGCATCTTCTGGACTACAGAACTGTGCACCTCTGCCAATTGCTGCTGGTACTACTTTCAGAGACCCAGGATGGAAAGCAGAGCTCAACTTACTATATATGAAGACAGCAGACTACGTCTAAGAAATATTTTGATTCAAATATCCTGTTCATATAGTTTTATAAATTTAAAAGGTTCTTTCACGGGGATCAACTAGAAGAATCCTTTCACAGAAAGGAACTGTCATCATCTTCATAACGAACATATACTCAAAAGGTCAATCTCTGTCTCAAGTAATAATTTTTCTTCTGAACTTCCAAAGTCCCCTCTGGACATACAGTAAGACTAGGGCTGGAAACATGTACTCTGGACTCAGGCTGTTTGGATTAGAGCCAACTCCAACATCTAACAGCTTGTGATCCCTCGCAAATGTTCCAGTCCGTCAGTGAGGGGAGAAGGAAGAACACCCAAGAGTGTCTTTACAAAATTGGCTAGCATTTTAGACAAATGTGAGGCTGAAGGGTTTGGTATAACCTCTGAGCAAAATAAGTTTTGATTTAGTTATTACTCAGAAAGCTCTTATTAGTTAAGAAAACACCAGCTGCTATAAAATTCTTGTTGTCATCCAGTCCTACAAATGTCTAATTTAGCATAAACTTATATATACACACACGCACACACAAAGCATTCCAGCTGTATGAAAAACTCATTAAGAATGTATATATTCTCCCAAATACTTTTTCTGTACATATAAATGTAATCTGCAATATATTATAAAGTGATTGATATACAGAGCGCTTTACTGTCTTACTACACGCTTGTTTCATTTGTTATCTTGAAGAGCTTTCCATACTGAGACTTTACTCTCTGCAGTAGATAGTCTAGATTTCACTGTACAAGTCAAGTGCATGATAATTTCATAATACAAAGAGACAGTGGAGAAAAAAACCTGGGAACAACCTAACTGTGTAAATATTCTCCTTACATGCTATAAAAGCAAACTATCACTGTTGTACTATGTAAAAAGTATTTTTTGGACATGGGAAACAATCTACAGACAGCCATAATGTGTTTAATCAGACCCCCAACATCTATTCCAACAGTCTCTGGAGTAATATTACTCAGCAAGCCTGCACATTTTAATTTTTTTAGGCAGGGTCTCCTTATGGAGCTCAAGTTGACCTTGAGCTCACTATGCAACCCAGGATGACCTTAAACTCAATGGCACTGTTCCTGCCCCAGCCTTTTAAGTACTGGGTTCCAAGCAGATGCCATCACCTGGCTCAGTATCTTGTTAAAAACAAACAAAAAACCCTGCCAACCTTTATTCATCTCATTTTCATATATTATATATGAAAATCATAATATATATATGAGGGATATATATATATACACACACACATATATACTTTTTGGTGTTAACAGGTGTGCATTTTCCTTACAAGTTATTGCTAAGTTCCCTTAGTTGTTGCTTTCTGTGCTGAACTCTGGAAGGGCTACCTCCATTTAACGTTAAAGAAGTGGGTCTCATGGAATAACAGTACAAACTTCTGCTATAGTTTTATCTTCTGGATTTTTTGTGTAGAAAGTTTTGTAATTCAAACTTACAGGCCACTTTATAGTTTGCCACACTTGATCTCAGAAAAGTTGCATAGTTAAAAACTATAGTGTATAAACAAATGTTTTGTTTATAAATTTGTTTTGTTTGTGTTGAAACTTTCAGCTTACTACTGGCTCCTGGGAGACAGCAGAAACTAAGTGTGACATGTGCTTTGGTATGTCCTAGCTGGGAAGGCAGACACCTGCACACACTTCTGCTCTTAGATGCCCTCCAGTCAGGAGGAGGGAGGCAGGGCACTCTATCCTCAGTTTGTACAGTTGTTTCCAGCTCAGAACCCTTCAGCCATCCTTCAGTGCTTAGATGAACATAGTTTATATTTTGGGTCCTCCTGCAAATCTAACCTGCACTCTGAGGACACATTTGAAACACTGGGACTGTTGCAGTGCATCTGTAATTCCAGTGTTCCTACAGTGAGATTGGGAGTTGATACAGGAGTCCCCAGAAGCCTGAGGGCCAGCTAGCTTGTACACACAGCAGTAAATGATGAGAGAGCCTGTTTCAAATATGGTGCAAGACTTCCACACTCTGCTGTGTCAATAGATTGATGTCTGATTATAAGAGCTGGCTGAAGGTACCTACTGCCAAAGAGTATACTCTAAACAGGGCAAACCCTTAATTTCTGTAAAGTCAGAAAATACCTTAAAAAAAAGTCCCAGAGTTCTATTAGCTCCCAGAAGATGAACCTGTCTGAAAGGTGGGCTTGTCAATGTGTCATGAGCATCTGCCTTACTCATATGGTACTTTCTCTGTTCCAGCTACTTGACATGGTCACTCCACCATGGGAAGCCCCCACTTGTTCTTCACAGTCGAGCTTAAAAGAATCTTCTCCACTTCATGTACATGTACACAAAACTGTCCCCTCGTGGGTGTGCCAAAAGCAGCATGTTTTATACTTAGGATAGCAGGTTGTCATCATGTTTATCCAAAATGTGAGCTCTTTCAGAAGAGGGAGTCTAATTTACCTTTTCATCTTTTTCTTCAAAAGGTGTATTTTCTCATGGTGTTTGGGGATTATAATTTTTTGGAGACAGGGTTTCCCTGTGTACCAGTCCCAGCTGTCCTGGAATTAGTTCTGTAGACCAGGCTGGGAATTATACATTTTTAACCTTGAGGACTAGACAAGAATATCTTTGCAAATTACTGAGATTCTAGTTGGGTAATCTGGTTTATTTGATAGGATTTTATAAATTATCACTGAGGAAAGCTGAGAAAGCAATCTTAACGAAGCACAAGGAAACACGTTTTCCTCTGCTCTATAACAGAATGGGATAAATGCCACAAGCCACTAAATTGCTATTTAAGCAAGTAATGACCTAACAACAGCGGTAACAATTATTTAGACTATTCTAACTGAACTAGAGGCAGTTCGTTCTAAGTAGTAACAATATATAAAATTCCTACTGGGTAAATAAGTGATGGTTAATTCTGTTAAAAATCTACTAAAGGGTAATAACCCAGCTGCAGTGACACTAGAGTCTTTGCTGTTGGTCCAACAACGCTTTCTTCCGCGTCTCCTTCAAATTTTGTACACAAGTCGCCTCCTACACAGATCAATGCTTATCAAGTTTCTTCCACTATACTTTCACTAGAATTGCTAAAATTGAAAAGGCCAACATCCAAAGTTACCAAGGATTTGGAAGGACAGCGTTTATAGCCTGTCATTGAGAAGTGACAGTAGTTTATAAGACCCAACATGTACAGTTGATATAGCTTGGCAAATCCACTCCCAAAAGACGTAGAGAACGCTCAAATCATCTTACTAAGAGCACCCAGTGCCCACAGGTGGACACGCTACAGCAACAACTTGGGGTAAAGCATGGGCACAGCACTGACACCACCACCAAACAACAGTCTCCCGTACGCCAAATAAGATAAATTATCGTAGTCACAATGTGGAATATGAGTAATAAAAAGGAAGTAGTTACTTTTACATACAATATCACAACTTTCAAAACCAGCTTCATCCACAAGAGCAGACACTGGAGTCCACCTACGTGGAGTTCTTAAACACACGAAGTTAACCTATGGTAGAAAAGATCCTGGCAACAGCCCCCTTGGAGGAAAGGCATCTCTCAAGGAGAATGATGGTGATATTCTGCATTTTGATGTGGGGTTAGGTGATGCGAATATATGAATGCTAAAATTCAGTTAGGATACACTATTAGTAAATTCCTCTGTATGCAAAATTCTGAAATTCTATTTCAAGAATTTAGAATTATAAAGGAAGTTTTTTGTTATTTCAAAGTACGAATTATTTGCTGATTAATTACTAAAGTTGAGCACTGGGCATGTCTGGGTGGCCTGAAAGTCTGTGGCAAGGAAGGATGTTTTACAGCCATTGCCATAAGTTCTCACTCTACCAGAAGCTTGACAATAACAGGCAGCTCAGCAAGAGCACCTCTCAGCAACTACCTCATCTGTTACCAGGACTGTGCAATATTCGGCCAGTAGCTCCCCAAAGGACACATGACCTTTGTTCTGAGACTCACAGAAACTGAAAAGACTAAGTCATTGGGATAAAAGGTACATCTGCTCTCCTGTGGCAGGAAGAGGCCTGTCAGTCTGGGAACACCCATGCCCACCTACCTGAGCCCCTTTTAACCGGCCTCGTTGGACAGATGGGCAGAGAATCCACTGCTTCTCACTGAGCTAGCTTTTGTCATCTTTCTTTCCAAAATATCTTGTCTTTTAACTTAACTGGCACATGGTTCCTTTACAAAACAATCAGGGCTTAAGTTACTACTATGCTCAAAGGCAAAGTTGAATTTTGATCCTTGCCTTTAAGTCCTTCTTTGTACCCCCAATGGGCTGATGGTGCTGAACTTTTCAAGCTTCTGTGAGGCTCGATATGATGCTCAATAGAGAGAGGGCAAGAGTAAAATGATAGTTCCCTACTTATAGGAGTCACAATCTAATCAGAACAAGTCCCAAAGACCCTTCCTTTCTCTCCCTTTCTGGTTAGAAACTCCACAGTGATAATGTCTACACCTCACATCAACAGCTTCTTTCCATTTGCTTCTGGTTTCTTCTAAGTCAGTCAAAGAAAGTGCAAGGCTATTCTTTGTTCAGCTAGTGTAGGCAGCACCTTTACTGAAAGCAAACATGTCCAATGGCCACAAACAGCTACCTAAGGTATCATGGTCTGCTGCCTGTGCAAACTTGGCTCCCCACTGTCCTCAACTGTGTCTGTGCTGCTGGTGGGTTTACATGTTCATTTCTGCTCAGATTTCACAAGAGCTGCAGATCAATCTCTTGCCATGAACACCCCCCATGGTTTCCCCTGATTTTATTCAGCTGTCCCACCTCACCAACCCAGGCCTGAAGCCAAGTTTTCCCCCAGTGCGTTCCTTTCCTTTACCATCCCCAAATCATGCTCAATTCTTAGAGGTTTGTTTTCTTTTCCTAGAAGTTAACAGATTTTCCACCTCAAAGTTACAGCCCATCAGCCAGCAGAACACACTGTCCCACCTTCTCTTCTGGAGCTACTCCAGTGGTCTTTCTCAAGAGGCTGCACTCATTTTTTTATATACTGTTTTTATTTATTCTTTCTGTCTTTCACATTCCATTCC
This sequence comes from Ellobius talpinus, assembly GCA_001685095.1. Lineage (NCBI taxonomy): Eukaryota > Metazoa > Chordata > Mammalia > Rodentia > Cricetidae > Ellobius > Ellobius talpinus. The sequence goes on from LOJH01007746.1 coordinate 9,140, forward strand.
ATTCATTTTCCTGTCCCTTACTATCTGCCCTCTGCCCTTGCAATCTCCCCCAACAATAAAATGAAGACAAAAAAAATAAAATAAAACCCCCCAATCTTGTCATGGAAGCTGCAGTGTGACAGAGTGAGTCTCACAGTCAATCCTTTTACCCACACATCTTTACTTGCAAGTGTTCATTGCAGAGAGTCATTGGTCTGGTTCAAGGTCTCTGGTTTCTGCTGCAACATCTATGCTGGACCCTCACTGGACTTCTCTTGGATATCTTGTTGTTGCCCTGTGTTGTTGAGATCCTGCAGCTTTGGGTCTGCAGGACCAGTTTTTTTACATGCTCCAGCAGATCAGACGGGGTGAATGTAGGGGTGGGTCAACTCATAACCCTGGTTCTGGGCCTGGGTAATTGCTGGGTTAGTGAGAGGCTGTACTCTGAATCTAAGGCTCTCTACTATCTTCCTACTGCAAGCTGTTTGTGATGTGTATCTAACCAGTTCTTCCAAGCCAACACCCCATCACTTCCTAACCGGAGTCCGTATCTTAAAGAACTTTCTAGTAATAACAGAATGCAGTAGTTTCCTGTCTTTAACCTATTTATATCCCTCTTCATTTAACGTGACTGGACTGAGATGTCAATTTTTCCTTTGGAGCTTGCCCACCATTTTTATATAACACAGTTTTTACAGCAACAGAGAAAACAGGGAGAAGAGATTTTCAAGTGTCCACCTCCTTAGAAAGCACCGAGTGGAGGATGGCTGCATCATTAGTTAGAGGCCAACCTAGGCAATACAGTCAGATGACCTTTGAAAGCTAGGCTATCATCACACTCAGCTGAAATCTTTATGAAGCAGAATACTGAGCAAGGCAGAATCAGGAGAAAACTTCCTGACCATCAATGAATTGATGTCCCCAAACTACATGCATCACACATGTGAGAAGGGGTGAGACAAAACAGGCAAGAAGCACAAGTAGATGTGGGGTGCAGGTGATGTTAGCACTGGGGACATGGAACAGGAAGACCAAGAGTTCAAGGATAGCCCTGGCCACACAAGACCCTGCTAGGGGCCATGATGTAAGAAATGATTTGTGAAGATAAAGGGGAAGGCCCAAGGAAGAGAGAAAATAAGAAAGCAAATGCAACAATGTAAAACAGTTATATCTGGGTCCAAGGTGCACAGAGATCTATGCACTATTCCTCTGTGTGGTACACACATGTATATGCAAATGTGTGCACCCAAGTGAACTCCTGTGGAAAACTGAACGTGGCAAGTTTCCTTTTCTCTATATTGTTCTTTAGAGACAAGGTTTCTCACTGAACATGGATCTCATAAGCCTGGCTAGGACTGGCTAGCCAGCAAGCTCTGGGGGATCCTCCTGCTTCTGCACCCTCAATGCTGTTAGAATGTGGGGTGCTACACTTGGCTTTTTACATGGATATTGGGGATTTGCTATCAATAAGCCCCAGGCTGCTATCTCTACTATTCAGTGCTGGGATTACAAGCACAAGCCAGCATTAGTGGATTTTTCCTTTTTTATGTGGGTTCTGGAAACAACTCAGGTTCTCACAATCACTTTATGGACCGAATTATCTCCTCAGCCTCTGTCCTATTCCTTTTCTCATAACTTTTCTATAACTGAAATGATCTCCAAATCATCATTCTTTAGAGAGAGAGAAAAAAAACCAAGTAGACTTGTAGTAGAAATGGATATTTGTGTCTTCCCCTCTGCCTTGGACAGTTTGTGAACCATGTTTTCTTGCCACCAGACTTTGGGGACAGCCACGCAGCTTACATGGTAGATAACATGGTAGGTAACGGAATGATTGGATTCGGTTTTGAATGGACTAAGAAAAGCCCAGGTTGGCAGAATTGGTCAGCAGTCACTGCATGCGCTTGTGCTGACCCACCTGGAAAATGGGATCTGAAAAACCAGAACCCTGTCTTTGAAAAGTAGTTCTAGAGGTATAATTTAGCCACACAGGACTCCTTTTGCATCAACAATCTCAGCAAGCAGTCAGGGAAGAAGGATTTGGAGTCCTCACAGGTGCCATGTCCTGCCCAACAGACCATGCCTGTCCTATAAGCACTTAATATGCCTTATTTAGGTCAGTGTGACATACTGAAAATTTGACAAGTCCCAATTCACAATGTATAGTAAGTCTCAAAATCAAGTTATAATGCTAAGCTGTGATAGGTAGTTCCTCCCACTGATGAATTTTGTTTTTTCGAGACAGGGTTTCTTTGTAGCTTTGGAGCCTGTCCTTGGAACTAGCTTTGTAGACCAGGGTGGTCTCGAACTCACAGAGATCCGCCTGCCTTTGCCTCCTGAGTGCTGGGATTAAAGGTGTGTGCCACCACCGCCTGGCACTGATGAACTTAAAATGAGCTATTTCCCATGAAGTTTACATTTTTAAACACAGGCTCTATTTACCATAGAGGCTCTAATGCTGAAGCACACTGCATGGGAAAAGATTAGGGATCAGAGAACTAGAGCTGAGGGTATGCACGGTCACTTCAGCCTGTCGGTGTCTGGACAAGCTGCTGGAGACAGACCAAGCATGCTTTTGCCTCACAGTAGAGCTGAGGAGTTCTCAAGACTGGAAGGCCTGCACAGTCAGCATCTACTATCTGATTTTTTACAACCCAGTTCCAGACCTTTGACTGACATCAGGGGTCCAGAATAGTGAGACTCGCAGTGGCAGCTACTAGAGCACTCCTATTACATGGTAAAAATGACTGAAGAGCAGGACACCGCTTACCAAGTGGCAGCGTCAAACCATACAACACACACTTCACCCTTACTTCTAGGTCTGTTATTATGACTTCAGAATTAAGTATCATAAAATAAATTTTACTGTTTAAAAGAAATAAAACTTATTCAGAGAGAAGACTTGTATGATGAACAAATTTGGTTACAGCAAAGTGTCAAGTGTGATTAAATTTGACCTATTAAAAAATAAGTTTTATCTATTTTGTTTTCCAGCTGGCTAATGTTACAAACAGCATTCAGCTAGTGTTTCATTTACCTTATTACACATTTTGTGTAAGCCACCTGAAAATCAAACTTTCAGAATGTGCATGAATGCTGAGACCTGGGCAATTAAGGAAACCAGGGCAGTGTAACAAGGGCCTGGATGGAAAAAAGTGACACTTCTGTGTAGTTACTATTTTTTTCCAAACAAAAACTAAAAATAACTGTACATAATTTTCTTCCTTTAGTGGGACTTAGTCCCTTTGCTTCAGCAAAAGCAGAGCCTCTCAGAGTCCCCTCTCATGTGTGTAAACAGCAGTCTTCCCACGGCAGTTAGAAAAGGCCCAGCAGCCTCAAAAATCCTTTTTTCATTTGTTAATTAAATGCAGAAGGAAATAAATATCTGATAACTTCAAATTACTGATAAACTTAATATCAAGCTGTTTTTGTTTTTAATGGCATATGAAAATAATTCTGCCGGGCAGTGGTGGCGCACGCCTTTAATCCCAGCACTCGGGAGGCAGAGG
>LOJH01007746.1:12673-24818 GCA_001685095.1 Ellobius talpinus
TAATCCCAGCACTCGGGAGGCAGAGGCAGGCGGATCTCTGTGATTCGAGGCCAGTCTGGGCTACAAGATCTAGTTCCAGGACAGGCTCCAAAAAGCTACAGAGAAACCCTGTCTCAAAAAAACCAAAAAAGAAAATAATTTTGACTCCAGTAGAATTTTTTTCAAGAATAAAGCAGAAAGGCACATAAAAAGGAAACATGGACTGCTGTTTATGAATTTTGAGCAGCCATCTTTAATCCTTAGTTTCTCATGTGTATGTGGTGCGCATAAAGGCCAGAACAGGGTCTCTGGGTCTTGCCCTATAGCTTTCTGCCTTAGTTCTTGAAACAGGGTGTCTTGCTGAAGTTGGCTGGCCAATTGGCTTAGGCCAATAGCTAGGCTAGCCAGTTTGCAAGCTCCCAGCATATCTGTCCATCTCACCCTACAACACTGGGGTTACAGGGATGTGTAGTCATCTTGGTTTTTATGTGGGTGCTTGGGACTTGAACTTAGGTCCTCAATGCTTACACAACAAACACTCTTACCCACTGAGTGATCAATCAACCCACTACTCCCTCAATTACCTTTTAAAAACATAATCAGGTATTTGCCATTATAAGGGCAAAAGTGAAACAAAAGATATAAACCTCTTAAGTACAGTGCCTAGCACTTCAAAATCAATTTAATGTCTGTTTTCTTACTGGTAAAGGACTGAAAATAATACCTAACTTACAGGGTTTAATTGTGAATTCTAAGACGTTGGATCAATGAAGCCTTACTAAAGCTGCATATTATTCTAATGGTCATCATGATCTACAATGGACTGAAATAGTCATAGTGAACCTATGCACAGGCCTTAGATTCACTCCTCAGTGCTGCAGCAATAAAAACGTATAAAACCTCCAAAACAATAAAACAAAACTCAGCAACTACTTTTTTCTTTCCTATTTTTTTGTGTTTTTTTTTTTTTTTGAGACAGCGTTTTCTCTATGTGGCTTTAGAGCCTGTCCTGGAACTCATTTTGTAGACCAGGCTGACCTCAAATTCACAGAGATCCGCCTGTCTCTACCTCCCAAGTGCTGGGATTAAAGGTGTGTCACACCCCCGCTTGGTTTCTTTCGTTTTTTTGGAGAAAAGATTTATTCTAGCTTACGTTTCCACTTAATTTTTATTTAATTTTATTGGCTGACAGTCACTGTCAACAGTTAATTTTTGACAAGGGCTTTCTCTGAAAACTTCAGGTCTGTAAAGAACAAAGACTCCACTTTGCACTTCAGCTTTTCTAGGGCAGTCAGGTCTCTACACACTTTGGAACACAGCTGCCCATCGAAACCACAGCTGCCGCTCACTTCAAATCCTATGTCACACAGTGTGTGAAAACTCACAGGAATATTTTCCAACTCTGAATGCTACCTGAAATAAATTTAGTCACCTCCTTTCATGAAAACAGACAAAATGCATTAACCACCTTAATATGGGGAAGAATGAAAAAAGAGCTGCAAACTTCAACATAACCACAGTGGCTCCAGGCCTGATCTAACTCATTAAACGATCATCTCTTTAGTTGATATGACAGTGACAGATGACACATTTCTTCTTGTAAAAACCTCTGAGTTAGCCGGGTGGTGGTGGCATATCCCAGCACTCGGGAGGCAGGTGGATCTCTGTAAGTTAGAGGCCAGCCTATTCTGCAAAGCCAGTTCCAGGACAGAAACCCTGTCTCGAAAAACCAAACAAGTCTCTGGTTCACATAAAGAGTAAATACAGCTCAGGCAGCATTTAAGAGAGACTTCTTACAAACACTAAGTAAACCATCTTATATTTGGAACTTAGGAATGCCATTAAATTTGGTGAGAATGATAGGCCAATTTTATTTAAAAAAAAGTAGCCATGATCTCATTCCTATATATATATATATGAGTTGTAACAGACAATCTTTAGAAGTCTAAAATGGCAGTCAACACTGCAATAATACATGTTGGCACAGGACTGGTGGTATACATCTCTTCAAAATCAGGGGCTTGGTTCAGCCCATGTTGGCACAGGACTGGTGGTATACATCTCTTCAAAATCAGGGGCTTTGTTCAGCCCATAAATTTTGATCACAAAACAGCTTCCAGTAAGTAAATGGTATTTTAAAAACCCAATCAAGCCATGACCAGAATGCAAACTTTTTTTTAAGACAAAGGGGAGGCTAGATTAATAACTAAAGAGATATAAAATACAGTTATCTGAAGACACACCTCTAATCTGCGCAGAAAGGTTCGGTGAGCTGGGCGTGATGGTACACACCATTAATCTCTGTGAGCTGGAGGTCACATAGGACTTTCAGGACAGTCAAGTCTACATACATAGAGACCCTGCCTCAAGATAAACAAAAGGTTCTCTGAAAACAGGACAGTTAGCAGACTGCTCTACATACAAGGCACTGTTGGGTACATTGCATCTTCGCCAGCCAATAAAACAGGGACGGACACTCAAAAGTGCTTTTCCTCTGATGCTTCTGGGAGGACTGAACTTTCTGCCAGGAAATTCTCAATCCAAGTGACCTCCATCTGGACTACAGCATTTAACTGCTAGGCTAAGTGAGATTCAGAGACTTTCAAAGCACTTTTTAGCATCACTATGTTTGAAATAATGATTACTGTGGCAGCCTGGATCCCCGGCTGACCCATGGTGACCTAACATGTGACAAGAGCAATAGTCCCCATCCCCTTTCAGGGGAAGCTAGAGACAGGGTTTCTCTGTGTAACTCTGGCTGTCTTGGAACTTGCTCTGTGGACCAGGCTGGCCTTGAAGTGCTGGAATTAAAGGCGTGTGCCAGCACTGTCAGCCTAAGAAATAAACTTCTGACATTATATCCTGAGATCTTTGAGGCAGTTACTACAGACATACCATAGCCTGACCTATGGCTACCCTAACATATAAATAGGGGGAGGGGCACAAACAAAACCTGAAACATTAAAGAAAAACTGAAATAGACACCAGATTCAAAAGTCAGGAAGAACAAAAACAATATATAGTATGCATGGTGAAAATCATAACAACTTGAAAAGGCCGATAACATACTTTAACTAAACCCAGGGGAAGCTTTAAAAAAGAGGAAGAAAAAACAGTGCATTGGTTGTTCTGTTTGGCATTACACAAAAGGACAGACAGAAAGACACACGCACTCTGTGGGGAAGGACAAAGGGCAGACAGACACAAAGTCAGCAGGGAGGCAGTTTTTAGAAGAACCCCATCTGGACAAGAATACTAGCTGGCACACTGAGCAGAATGGAAAACACAGTGGAAGCCAACAAAGAAGCAACACAGCACAAAGCTTAAACCAGACATCAAGAGCCTGCACGAATTAGAGGCATGTTTCTGTGTCTGCCTTGCCATAGGCAGAGAGGAGGCTGTGAACTGTTCCAGCTCCCAAAGCCCGAGAGCACATCAGACGAAGCTGAGAAAGCAAAAGAAATCTCTCAGATGTCAACAGAGAAGCCACAAGAGTTATGGAGCAGGGAGCCTCCTCACAATGGCAGATGTGCCAAGAACAAGAATATCCTGTGGATTTCACTTATATCCAGGGCAAGAGGCAGCCCATCCAGACCTACAGAAAGAATTATGTGTATCATCTGAAGTAAAGACTTCATGTTTGGTGCTGTGGTTACCTGGGACTTTCAGGTAGGCTGCACCAAGGATATGAGTTCATTCTGCCCTAAGGGAAGATCTACTAGTATTACCTCCAAATATTTACATTTCTTTCAGCCATATAATAAGACTGTAATTACTGATTCGTCTATGGTTAGGTTTGTTACATCATTTTTGCTAGCCGAATTCTGACTAGAGCATTTAACAGCTGACTTGACATAGATCTTCCTAAGCTTTTACTTCCACTACAGTCACAATTGGGATTGAGACCACTCTGCCAGTCTGCATCCCGGAGTGAGGTTATGAAGAATGGAAGCCCCAAGTCAACCAAAGGGCATTGCAGTGATATAAGTAAGTCTTTGCGGCAAAGCCACTAGGATGGGGAAAGGCTTTATGCTTACAGTCTAGCCTTCCCTATCCTGTCTGATAACTGAAAGTGATGTCAAGTCAGAGTCACACTTATGGATCTCTACTGTAAGTGACAAGTGTGTAGCAGTGAAACCCAGTGGTTAAGAAACTTGTCTCAGCATAGCAATCACATGGGAAAACCAGTGTCTTGATAAAACTCTAAGTTCAACAGGAGCAAACAGAACCTTGGGATAGACTTGGTAGAAATGTATGAGTAAATTAACCAACCTAGCCACAAATAATGGAGGCATTAAAATTCAACGCTAATAGTACTTGGAGCTCAGAATCTTAATAGTAAAGACTGTACCAACCAACTTACATAAAACAAGTGCCAGCAGCAATTACTATGACAGTCTGTGAAAGTCTCATAATGGACAACTAAGGAAGTGACCTAGCTGGGACTTAAGGATCATGAGAGATTAGTAAACTCAGTAGGGGAATTTTTTTTAATAATGAGAATAAAGAGCTGGTCCTGCTGCCGAAGGGAACCTGAAGGCTTCAGAAGTCAAAAGCAACAGGCCAGATGATACAAAGCTCAGAGCATCTGTCCCAGCTAGTGTTTCTACTGCTGTGATGAAATGCCATGACTAAAAGTAAGTTGGGGAAGAATGGGTTTACTTGGCTTACACTCCCACATCATAGTCTATCATTAAAAGAAGTTAGGACAGGAACTCAAACAGAACAGGAATCTGGAAGCAGGAGCTGTGCAGAGACCATGGAGAAGTGCTGCTTCTTAGCTTGCTCCACCTATTTTCTTCCAGAACCCAGGACCACCAGTCCATGGATGGCCCTCCCCCCATTTAGGAAATACCTTACAGTCAGGTCTTATGGAGGCATTTTCTCAATCGAGGTTCCCTCCTTTCTGATATCGCTAGCTTGTGTCAGGTTGACATAAAACTAGTCAGCACAGCATCACACACCACTTTAAAACCAGCAGCAACAGGTTTTTCTGTCTTCAAAGAACAACTGATTTATGAATAGTGAAGAGGCAGCAACTGGAATTTGAGATTGCTCAGTGAGAAACTACTTATGTCTGTGAGAAACACTGTCCCCTACACTAGGAAAGTAGCACAGTGATGAGACATTAAAACTGTTCAAAAACTGTATTAGCATTCTTTGTGTGGTATGTGTGCATGTGGATGCCATAGAGCAACACTGAAGTCAGATTCTCTGCTTTCATTTTTACATGGCCTCTGGAGACTGAATCCAGGTCATTAGGCGTTCATGGCAAGCACTTTTACTTGCTATAACATTAGAAATATTTAGGAAATTATCTAGACACTAGCATTTTATTCAGGGTAATTTTAATGTCTGCTAGCCTGCCTGAACTTGCCCAACAAAATTCTCAACCTCTTGCCAGCCTAACCTCTCCACTGAGATTCAGCAAACCTGGGCATGAACTGGATGCAAGGGCAGCGTAATAGCAAGCTGTTTAGCTGGGTAAAAAAGAGACAGAATTCAAGTCAAGATATTGCTAATAAGGGCATGTCAACTGTCTTTCAATAAATAAAGCTTGCCTGAAGATCTTAGAGTAAAACAGTCCCACTGGTCAGTCTTACAGTCAAGGCAGTGGTAACATACACCTTTAATCCCAGCCCTAGAGAGGTTTATAAAACAAGAGGAGACAGCTTTCAGACACAGTCAGATTCTGAGATTCCTGGAGGCAGGATTGCCATTTTCAGACTGAGGTGGCTGTGGTTGCTTTATTTTTTGGATCTTCAGGTTGAACCTGATTTCTTTGAGTTTCTATTAATTGTGCTTCAAAGGGCTAGCAATTCTTTTATAAAACTGGGAGTGGTGTCATGTGCCTATAATTCCACACTTAGAGGAGGCTGAGGCTAGGAAGACCAAAGAGTTCATGGCCAGCTTGGGCTATACAGCCAGACCCTGTTTACAAACACCTGCAAAAGCTACAGGACATCAAGAAACATGCAATTATGGAGTAGACTCTTTAATAGTTTCTGGTATACAGAAGAAAAAAACCACCCCACTGTTTTATCTTAGTGCAAATGTACAACAGGGGAAAATCCACAAAAGAAAAAATGTTATACAGAATTCTCATTCTGTATATGTAAATGGTGCTCCACTGCCAGACAGTAGATAGGAACTTTATTGCAGGCAGTAAGAAAGCATTTGCCATCAATTTTTATTTTCGGATCAGAAAAATGGAAATTAGGGGCTGGAGAGATGGCTCAATAGGTAAGAACACCGACTGCTCTTCCAGAGGACCCAGGTTGAATTCTCAGCACCCACATTACAGCTCACAAACCTTCTGTAACTCCAGTTTCAGGGGATCTGATGCTTCTCATATAGACATAATATGGAGGAAAAACACCAATGCATATGAAGTAAAAATAAATAATCATTTTTTAAAAAAAGAAAAATGGAAATTAAAGTAAAAAGTTTTAATTCAAGTGAAAGATCAACTCTGAGAATATGTGATTTATTCTCCTCATCTTTGACATTTCAGGAATTTCTGTAAGCTTACACTGAGTTTCCTTACACTAAGTGGCAAAAAAACTGCTGCAAATGAAAGTCATCTCTCATCTTTAAAAAATCAGGACTTTAAACAGACCCCTCATGCTGTCCAGTTCATCACATGAATTTTAAGGCCCATCAGAGAAGACATGTTTGCAGACGGCACGGTATGAGCATCACACTTTGAGAATGTAGCTCTTCGTGTGCAAGCTGGCACACTCAGCATAGAACTTCACAGATTATGCTTCAGAAAAAGCTCATGACATTCTCCCAGGCTTACAGTTTTGATTTATTATACTTCTCCTATCCCTCATGTAACCCAATCTTAAAATTCCACTTCACCAGTCTCACTCCCAACATACAAATGCTAAGTATCATTTAGAATATGACGTTGTTGAGTGCCTGTTTTCCCATATATGTATGAGACAGGGTTTTCCAATATATATAATATTTGAGACAGGGTTTCTTTTTCTATAAAGCCCTGGTTGTCCTAGAACTCACTCTGCAGACCACGCTGGCCTTGAACTCACAGAGATTCACCTGCCTCTGCCTTCCAAGTGCTGGATTAAAGGTGTGCACCACTACCGCCTGGCTTTCCCAGAACTATTTAAACATTAGTTCAAGAAATATTTGTTACCTCAATATTCAGTTTTTCCCATCAAAGGGCTTAGCATGGTGAGCAATTATATACATTAACTTGTTCTCTAGTGCTCAGGAGCTGACACTTGGAAACTGTAAGATAGTTGTCACCTGACAGTAAAAAGGGTTTACTGAGATGTCTGGAAAGGAGGACAGCACTGCCCAATGGGCAGAGGTTTGTAGTGCTAGCCTTCAAGACTAACCGGAGACACATCTGCTTCTGTATTCAAAATCTGGCTGATGTGTGAGCAGCAGTGGACCACGGACCCTATGCCATTTATAGGACAAGGTAACCCAACACCAGCCATTGGGTGTGCTCTAAGTGCCTCTTGGGGAAGTGATGCTGTGCCAGGTCATGCAGGTAGTCAAAAGAGAGGCCTGGGTGATGAGGGACAGAAGTCATGGGCTTAGAATGTGAGTCTGGAAGCAGTCTGCCAGCAAGCAGTGTTGGCAGTCCTGCAAGACTCTTCTGAACCTGAGTCAGAACCGCCAGGAAAGTGGCTCCTGGGCCCTCTGAAACCATGAGATTATAGATGTCTGATGTTTCAAGCTGCTAACTTCACGGTACTTGCACAGTAATACACATGTTGATAATGATTTCTTGCTTCCTTAACAAAAACCCTAAAATATCAGAAATACCTTTGGAACTGGTCCATGGACCAAAGCGAGTGCATTAATGAGGAGGACACTGATTAAAGCTTGGCAGTGTGTCATATGGCTGTGCAAGTGAGAATACAAAAGCAAGGGGTAGGGTATTAGACACTGGAAGGCATACAGCCTTAAGTACAGGCAGAAAGTTTACACTTTGCCTTTGTTTGTGTGATTAGTGAACTGGGTGCTGGAACTTGGGAGATTTTCTGAACCAAAGTTAGAAGTGCTTTCATTTTTCTGTAATAAATAGTAACAGCACAGTAATAATAATTAAAATAAGTGTTCTTAAACAAGAGCCAGGCTGACGGTTTTGAAAAAAAAATCACAGTATCTCCTTATAAATAAAGTAAACATTTGGAAATGGATGCTGAGAGTAAGTGCCATCTTCCTTCCCTAGGCCCCCACTCATACACTGGGATCCCCGGGCAGTGCTGAGACAACAGGTTCAGGCCTTGCCTTGTGCTGCAAATCTCTGAGACCTCAGAAGGATCAGAAAAGGCGCCAAGAGTACTTGTTTCACAGATTAGCTCATAGAGCCTTTCAGAAATTGAAGAGTGCTGTCTCTCCGTAGGACTAGTAAAGGGATGAGCTCAAAGAAACTTATCCACACAAGCCAGGTCACACTTATGACACCAGCACTAGGCTGATGGAAGCAGAATTAGGAATCTAAGGTCATCCTTGACTGCATGCTAATTCAAGGCCAACATGGGCTACAAGATACTTTCTCAAGAAAAACCAAATAAATAATTTAATTATACAAATAGTTTCAATTAATAGAACAATACAATTTGAAGAAGACTCAAAAGTTTTTAAAAGAATTATATATGTATGACAATGGTCTCGAGCTGAAAGAAACAAGGGGCGGTAGAAAATAGACACTGTTGGAAGCCCAAATGTTGGTAGAAAACAAACAAATGACTCGGTATTACACGTTGGGAAGGGGCAGGTAATAATAACCTATATTTTTAGCTTTCTAGATCAAGAATAATGCTGAAGCTGAACACCAGGAACTATACCCAGCAACTCTCAATTGTACTGAATTTGACTTAGGTAAAATACCAGCCTTTGAGCTGCTACTGTAGCAGGATGAACCTTTGGGGGCTTTGGGCCCAGGTAAGTAAGAATCAGCTTTATGTGGAAGGATGTGAATCCTATGGTGATGCCTCTCAGTCCTGGCCACGTGTAAAGCCTCTTACATTTGCCCAGGTAGATCTAATTTTCAACAGCAATATTAACGGTAGGTATATCAACTCTGGAATCAGATCATAAAAGACTATGGCCCTCCCCTAACACTTTTATTCTGGAGGAAGTGAGGTGCTATGTTGGAAAGACAGCTACTCCAGGCCAGTAGCATGCAGGTAAGCCACTTCCAGATCTTCCGTCCTTGGTATCAAGAAGTATTGCGGGATATTTGTGCGCTGTGTAAAAATGTGTTGCTGTGATTGGTGTAATAAAAAGCTGACCAGCTAATAGTTAGACAGGAGGTATAGGCAGGACTTCGGGGCAGAAAGAACTCTGGAAAAAGGCGGTAAGGAGGCCAGCCAGATGCGGAGGAAGCAGCATGAGAAGTATGGAAAAATGAGGTAACAAACCAGATGAAAATAAACAGGTTAATTTTAAGTATAAAAACTAATGGGACAAGTCGAAGCTAAGGCTGAGCTTTCATAATTAATAAGACTCTGTCATTATCTGGGAGCTGGTGGCCCAAAGAAAAATCCAAAGACTACAAATAAGTATTGGTTCAAGCTGCTAAATTTGGGAATAATTTGTCATGGAGCAAAGAATTACTAGTACAGGCTTCCCTTGGAGCCCCTGCCACTCTTGTGAGTTCTTTCTCACCTTCCCTAAATCTAGTTCTGCTCTTCAGTTAAAAATGAAACAAACAAAAAGGGGCAAGGGGCAGGAAGAACAAAGGAGCAAAGTCAAAGACCACAAGTGGAGACAGTACATCATGCCAGGCCCTAGACACGACAGGCAGGGGTTTCTGCATCTTCATCTGGAGACAAAGAGCAACGACAATCCTTCCCGAGAAAGTGCTTTAAACTTTGTACAGAGATTCTTAAACATATCAGTGGAATAGCACTTTCAACAGCTGAGTTACTAAAATAGCTGATCATGGTAGCACATGCCTGAGGCAGAGACAGATCTCCATGAGTTAGATGTCAACTGGGTCTACATAGTGAATTCCACACCAGTCAGTGCTCCACACGGAGATCTTGTCTCAAAACAAAACAAGAAACTATGAAAATACACAGAACATGTTAGAAGGCACAGAACGCCCCTTCTCTCCGTGAATCCTTTAGACAGCTAATAACTTTTTCACAATACATTTACACCCCTGAGACATCCCATGGGAAACTGAGCACATGGTTAAGAAAATGATTTATCTGAATTTTCCTGTCCAGTAAGCAATTCTTCTGAATTATGCCACATTAAATCATAAACTAGACTGTATAAAAACCAAATCCACTGTCTATTAAAGCACTCCCCAACCTTCATATCCTCATGTGATAGAAAGCTGTTGACATTTTACGACATTCTAAACAGTTCTGGCCTTCAGGAACTAAAACCAAAAGCAGTTAAAATGCTTTTGAGTCCTTACACTGAAGTATTACAATGAGGTGATAATGCCCACAACAGAAGTTCAGAGAAAATCTAATAACTGTATACTATACAGCGGCAAGAGGACTGCTGCACACCTCAAAAGGATATAACTGACCACAAGGAGTGATAAGCATCACTTCAAGTTCAGGGAGCTTGGAACTTTTACCCACGAGCTGCCCTTCATCAGACTCGCATCATGGTCCCCTTACCGCTCAGCCTGGGGGGGGGGCGGGGCGCAGCACATCAACTATTACTGCAGAACAATGTGATGACTCTGGCTCTTCCCAGCATTCTGACCTCACAGTGGCTAATGTGACTCAATCTCTCCACTCTCCATGACTTCTCCAATTCTATTTCCAGTTCCCTCACCTTCCTGCTCTAAGTGGTTCTGCAGTGTCTCCTTAGCAGCATTTGTGTAGCTGTCTTTTTCCTTAACATACAAACCTATAAGTGTGGTACTGTCATCCTTCATTCCCACAGCTAGCAGACAGCATGCTCTTTTGTTGTCCTTGAATACGACCATATTCTTCGGAGAGTCGCCATATGCTTTGGTAAGCCACAGCTCCACATCCCCAATACCACACCCTGTTATCATTCTTAAGAGTATCCACACCTATTATCAGCCAATACCAAAACTCTCACAGACAGTTCTACCACCAGTCCTGAGCACTACAACCTACACTCAAGCACTGTGCTCTTTCCTTATCTGACCCTTCCCTTCACATATCTGCACGCTCCTATTTTCACAATCAGTTCAATGGAACCTTCCATTCCAGTACGACCTCTATCAATTTTCTGCTATTCTTAGCTCCCCTGTGTCTTCTTCCTCTACTGACCTAGTTTAGATTCCCATGGCTCAGCATAATTGGCTTCACAAACACCTGTGATTTCATCCTCTCATCCTCTCCTAAACTTGCTGACAAACTTCAGCCTTAGATGAACCCCACTGTTTACACTTTGTGCCAAAAGTCAAGTCCAGGCTGATCTCAAACTCAAACCAATCCTTCTGCCTCAGCTTCAGTGTGTTAAAATTACAGATGTGCCTCATCCTTCCTGGTGCCATCCTGGTAGTTTTAGTTGGATACCAAATGCTGAGTTTTGTGCTGCAGGATATTTGTGTATTTATTACTTCCCAAGAGTTGTGGTCTCTGTTCTGGAACTCGAGTTCATCCAAGATTTAAATCACAATGCCACTTTAACAGGAAACTATTATAGTTTAGGGCCCCTGTGTTTCACAGCTTAGAAAACACGGCCTTTTGTATACCCAAGCAACATCAGAGGCTGGACTAGACTTAGTTCTAACTAACTCCCTAATTAAATTTAAAGACAGTTTTTATAACTGTATTGTGGAACTCTTTGGAGAGGAGAACACATTTTATACCAGATAAAGATTTCAGGTTACATAAAAGTTAAATTAATTTTGAGCATCAATAAAAAGGTCATTCTAAAAACTGACTAGTACTTGGCAATATAGAGCATTTGTGTGTTCACCATTCTTACACAGGCCTTCCTTACTCCTCACTGTTACCCTGTGAGGTGGGTCAGAAGACTGCTGAAACACCAACAGACTGGTCCACCCAGGAAGGTTAAGTGACTTGGGAAAGGACTCACAGTCGAGGTGCATTTTCTTAGTGTATATAACTATTTGGGGCTCTAAATTATTAAACTAATTCATTCAAATACATAAGAATACTGGAACTGGGCTGGAGAGATGGCTCAGAGGTTAAGAGCATTGCCTGTTCTTCCAAAG
>LOJH01007747.1:8173-30226 GCA_001685095.1 Ellobius talpinus
CTCTCTCTCTCTCTCTCTCTCTCTCTCACACACACACACACACACACACACTTTGCAGAATTCTCTTTCTCTCCATTCCAAAAAAAAACACCAAAACCGAATCAACCTTCACAGCACATCTACCCCTGTTATCTTTTGAGCAGTTTTTGGACACACTACTTCTTTGGAACTGAATGTATCTCTTTGGTAATCCTTTCCCCAGGAAAATCTACCAGCTTATCACTTGAATTCCAAGTACAACACATACCTCTTTTCCTTTTATAATCAGTAACCCTGTAAATGACCCAATGGCTATTCAATTCTCTCTACTTTCTAGCAACTCTCTTTAGTATGTTCAACTATCATGCTTTCTCCAGCAGCCAAGTTTCCTGTAACTTGGCACAGGCCTGCCAAGGACCTAAATTTCCAAAGCTTCTCTCATGAACTCAGCTGTTAAGTCGGGAGTGTAGCTCAGTGATGTGGCATCTGTCTAGTTCTGGGTTCCATCCTCAAAACCACAAATAGGAATAAATGTTTTTTAAAATCTCTCTCACACACTACTCCATTTTCCAACAAACTGGCCCCCCACATATTATTCTTAAGTGGCTACACCCAGTGCTTCACTGACTCTAAATCTTTAGACCAGTACATAGTTTCCCTCAGGTTCCATTTGCTTAGAAAAAAAAAAACTGTCCAAATCTTTCTCTTGAGGCTTCCCAGATTCTACCTCCCCAGTGCTTCCATTTAACAACCCTAATCCTAGTTACTCCCTTTCTCAGTCTCTGGATATCAATGGTCACTGTTCCAAATTCAGCTGCCCTTTTCATCATACCCCACCTATTTCGCTAGCTTCTTGGCTCACTCCCTTTAACAGTCTCCTGGCCATGTTTTCTAACTCTCTTTAGGCCTATTCCCCAAGCTCTCTAGTTCACCCCCCTCATTTTCTGAATCCGACTCTCACGCTTCTGGGAACTTTTTCTAGAACCTTCCACTCCTTCGTTTCTACCTCAAACATTTTTCTATACCCCTCAGGTGAAAGCCTTCTTACTCCTGGACAACTTACTTGACCCACCAGTTCCCCTCAACTTTTCTCTCAGTCGTTCCCTATTCCCCTCAACTATGGTAGGTTTCACTCTATCTCCAATCTCATCACTTCTGGAGTTGCTGCCCGTCGTCTCTTAAATTATCCTTTCATCTTTCTCAACCTTGTCCTTATACCTCTCTCTCTCTCTCCAACAATGTTATCCGTCCTCCAATGTCTATTCCCTTAGCGCCTCACCTAGTCCCCGAATCTACCTTCTACTCCATCTAAGCATCTCCAGGCCAACGCCAGCATTTCCTCCAATTCACAGCGTCCCTTCCCATGGTACTCCGAACGCCCAGACACCATTCTCCAATGGCCTGGGCCTGGTCTCCTGGGAGAGAGGTACAAGTCACGTACCCCATCCGCATCTTGGCTCCGCTCTGACTGCCCCCGCTGCCGGGCAGAGGAGGGCGAGAGGGTAGGCGGCCGAGGTGCATGCTTTTTTCGAGGGCCGACATCAAGGGGAGGCCACACGTCGACAACAGTGTCCGAAGCTCTGTCCCACGATACGTGCACAACCGGTCACAGCTCACTCCTCTAACGACGCCTAGTCGCCTTTGGACAGCACCCAGACACCGGCAGCGCCGCCTACCGCCCACTGGATCGGTAAACCCCGCCCCCTCGCCCGGCGCTTCCACCGGAAGTGCGCAACAGCCTTCGCACAAAGGAAACTGGGTAACGGAGTCTGCGGTTCCCTTAAAGTCCTATCAGAGAACTCGACAACCCTCGTCGGAAAAAGGAGTCCTCCTGAAGGCAATGCATGCTGGACAATGAAGTCCTCAAATTGTGCATCTCTTTACGCTTGCGCAGCTGCCGGTGCCCTGGCGCAACTTCGCAAAGGTAGGGAAGCAAAGCATTCTGGGTGTTGTAGTCTACTCGCTGGAAAGAGTATTGGCGCTTTCCCTTGGCACCGCTTTCCGGGAACTGTTGGAGAAAGAGTTGCTTCTTCCTGCGTCCCAGGCTTCCCAGCGGCGCCCGTTGCCGGGGAACGCAGGCACCGTGGGAAGGCATGGCGGGAGCTTACAGTTTAGGAGCTGGCACCTGCGTTGAGTTGGTCTCAAAGGGCCCGGACTCGGCATGAAACAACGGAAAGGCCAAGGGCCTGGGGGCGGCCGTGGTCGCAAGAAGAGAGGTAACTTTATCTGTCCAAGGTTGAGGAACGAATAAAAGGGCGAAAGGACTTCTGAGACCTACATCCGCACCGGATAAACAAAACAAAAGAGGACGGAACAGAAGAATATTCAGGGGACTAGAAAGTTAAAAGAGAGGATTTTTTTTTGAAGAATGGAAAGGAAATAGTGCTCGTGGGTTCATAAATAAGTCAGTGAGGATTAATAGCTACGGAGAGGAGAACAACAAAAATACGAGTGTCTTTTATGATAACGATAAATTATGTGTGGTAATAGGATTTGGAGTAGGAGGAGAGGATATACAGATATCCCGAACGACGAACCTGAAATGATGAAAGGGTAGTATAGGACTTCGTTAAATCAGTAACCCACGCTGACCAGAAGAATAGGGATTGTTAGCCGGAGTGACCGCAGTTACTCTAGGAACTCAGAGCAGATCATGAAACTGAAAATTAAATATGTGCTACCTTCAACGTGTCACATTGCGTGACCCTGACTTTTGAAATTACATTTGTCTCTTAGTGGGGATAGTGCTGTTGAGAACAGTGATGGTACATTAGACATCAGGTTGGGGACTGAACTCAAGCCACAGTCTAGGAAGGAATCTGTGCAAGCTATCTAAAGATCAACAAGGCAATTTTGAGGTCATGCCTTTCCTGCCAGGAATGATGGAGGTTCTGAGAAAAAAGATGTCCGGTGCTGGTGTTCCCTGTGTCAAGTCAAGCATCAGGTGATGAGAACAAAGTCAAAGTAGAAATACAGTAGAAGTATTGAATGACCTTGATATGGCATATGTGTATATATGTAATATGTACATTTATTACATGCATCTATATGCGTAAACTTACCTTTCAACAGATTATCCCTGCAAGTTATGGCGGATCTTTTCTCCACTATACACAGCACAAATTATTTGTTTTAGTTGAAAGAACTGTTTTTATTGATTTCTGATCAGATAGATTTCAGTATTTTTTTTCTTATGACATATGATCTCTTCCCAAGGAAAATGAGAGATGGAAAGGTGTATACATAAATGGTTTTATTTTTCTGAGACAGGATCTCCCTGTAGACCTCAGGAAGGTTGACATTGTACTTGCGGTGGCCCTGCCATAGCCTCTCAAGTTTTTTTTTTAAGTCTTCTGTAAATCTTTCAGAATAGGTGTTGACTGAAAGGAAAACCAGGGTTGTATTTATTTGTTTATTCACATTTTGGTTCATCATCTCTTTGAAATCTTAGTAAAATTCAAAGTTAATAAAAGTTATGAGCCCAGAACTAAGAAATAGCAGCAAATCTAAAGATATAGTCTCTGTCCTTAATTGTATGATTTTGACAGCAGAGACAATTTAAGATGGTCTTTGCTGAAATTCTAAGTTGTGTTGATATACACTAAATTGTGTGTTGGGGAAACTACTGCTTCACATTCAATAACGGTTTTAAAATAAGAATGAGATAATATATCTTAACTGTGGAATTGCCAAGTATTTAACAAAACTTCCAACTACTGAGATTTAAAAACTCTGTCCACTTGAATAATCATGTTTGTGTTTTTCAAATAGTACCTTTCAATTAAAGCAAAGTTTGGATTGACATGCCTTACGTGGACTGTTCCTTACTTAGAAAAACATGAATACAGCCTAAATCTTCTTAAGGTGTCCAGCTTGTATAGGTGACCAGGTAGGCTGTTTTTTTTTAGTGACTTCTCAGTATTAGAACAGGTAGGAAAGCCTTCTGTAGACACTAAGTAGTTTTACTTTTCATTCGAAGAGCATTTTACAATGTGGTGGTGTACCCCAGCTCTCAGGATGCAGAGGTAGGTGGATCTCTGTGAGCTTGAGGCCAGCCTGGTCTATAGTGAGTTATAGACAAGCTAGGACTATAGTGGTATTTTATTTATGTTTTAATAAATAAAGCTTGCCTAAAGATCAAAAGGGCAAAGCTAAGCCACTAGAGGTCAGTCAGGCCATGGTGGCACACACCTTTAATTCCTGTATTTGGGAGACAGAGGCAGATAGATCTCTGTAAATCCAAGGCCATCCTGGGCTACACAAAATACACATCCAGGTGGTAGTGGCCTACACCTTTAATCCCAGTACTAGGGAGTCACACAACCTTAATCCCAGCACTAGAGGGAATATAAAATGAGAGAGAGGGGCTTAGTCTGTTTCGCCCAGCCTTGATAGGGTTAAGACTTCTCTAGTGGCTTGACTGCTTTGCTTTTCTGTTTGTTGGGTTGAACCCCAATATTCATCTCTGGGTTTTTCATATTCATGCTACACAGGACTATCTAATGAGATCCTGTCTCAAAAGAAAACAAAAGAAAAAAAAACTAACCCATTTTCCACAGTTAGTCTAGATTTTAACTCAGTTTTCTTGTGTTCTTCCATAGGTTTGAGTGATATCTCACCATCAACAAGCCTGCCACCTCTGGTTGAAGGGCAGTTGCGCTGCTTTCTCAAACTTACTATTAATAAAGTCGTATGGAAGATTGCGAAGCCTCCCACTTCTGTACTTGTCCGAGTAAGATGGTGGGGAGAAACGTCAGACGGAACCCTCTTTTGTCCCAGGGATGCATTGCAGACTGAACCAAAAGTTGTGAGAACAACTACCCGTTATGCTATCCGTTGTGGTCCAAAGCAGTTCACCTCATATCTAACAGGTATGCTTGTGTTTTGTCTTAACTGCAAACCTGGTATGAAACCTGCTTACTGTCAGCAGTCTGTTATTTCAGCAAAGACTGTCTTTAAAGTGTCTTACCTGCCACAATCATACAGTCAGGGACAGAGACTAATATCTTCAGATTTTGCCACTGCTCTTTAGTGCGGTTCATAATACTAACTTTGAATCTTATCAGATTTCATAAAGATGATAAATCTAAATGAAAATGATATTTATTTGTAATACTTAAATCCTCAAATGAGAAGTGTTAGCAGGTCAGTAAGAAAAAAAAGGGTGTCCTTTAATACAGGAATCAACAATCATACACGTATTTGTACATCCTGTGAGATAGCTATACTTCATCTGAACATTTAAGTTGGTGTTAGGAACTGTAGGAGTTGAGGAAAGTGCCTTCACATTTCTGGCCCTATTTCCTTTGCTATGAAGTGAGATCAGACAGCTACCCTTTGACTGTCTGGGTGTTTTCATGAAGAAGCAACCAGGTTGAGTTGAAAGGACACAGATTTGAAGTCTTGACAGTTAAGTTTGAACTCTAGATTCAGACTTGGAATTGTTGTGTAATGCTAGGAGGTTTTTGTTTGAGTTTGTTTTGGTTTTTTTGGTTTTTCAAGATAAGATTTCTCTGTGTAACCCTGGCTGAACTGGAACTCACTCTTTAGACCAGGCTGGCCTCCAACCCAGAGATCCTCTCCCTCTGCCTCCTGAGTGCTGGAATTGAAGGTGTGAACCACTACAGTCAGGCTAGGAGGTTTCTCAAGAACATAGAGTCTCAGTTTTCTGTTGGGAGGAGAATAATATGTTCCTATTAGGAATTATCATGGAACTTAATTGAAAAAGTAAAGTGACCAGTCCAGTACCTACTACATTGTAGGTGTAAGGTCTACACAGATATTTTCTGAGGAACTGGGGGACAAAGTTTTAAAGTATTGTACCTACCAAGAACTGACACAAAGCATTAATGAGTGATGCCAAGCAGTTTGTGAGTAAATATGCAATTACTCATGCATAGAAAATTGTGACTATTCTAGGTCATTAACGGACAATTGTGTAAATTACTAGGAAACCAGAATCCTACTTCTGCTTTTTATTCTTTCTACTTTATATTGAACAAACCTTTTCATCTTTCTGGACTTTAATTTTCCTATTAATAATTTGAAGGAGCCTTACACAAAATAATATGTTCATGTCCAAATTTCATTTTCTAGTTAGAAAAGAAATGGGAAAGGCAGTGTTTGAATAGGACACAGATGGGGGTGAACCTTGTAAGAGAAGAGCCAGCTGTCACCATAACCATGATATGATATGTTCTCTAGAAAGTAGATAGCCAAGTTGGGACAGTGAAATGGCTCAAAGACACTTGCCACAGATCCTGACCACCAGATTTTGGACCGAAGGTCCCACACGGTAGAGGAAGAAAGCTGAGTCCTGCAAGTGGTCCTCTGACTGCTACTTGAGCACCTTCAACAAATAAACAAATCAAATAGACAAAAAGAAACCAAGAGGTCTATAATTCCTTCATATCAATGTAACTGAAAACTTGGGGAAAGTATGACTATTTCTGAATTCTTTTCTGTACCCCTTTCTTCTGTATCCCTTTCTTGCATACCACACTTAAGATGCAAAAGGTACGCTAATGAGTAGTTTATAGATTGGCACAAAACAAAGAGTCCAGGGTAAATAGAAATAGCAAACCAGTGAGTTCAGATAAAACAGAAACACAAGGAGCCATAGCACGTTTGATAGTTTCTGAAATACTTTCAAGTCTGTCATCTTATAAAAGCAATCCTATGGTGTAGTGAGGTGATTGCTTATTCATTCCCTTAATTTCTTTTATCTTACTCAGAAAAGATGTTGGTACAGTTGCTAAACATTATAGCCTTTTTGTTGAAGGAAAGTGAAAATACAGTTGAAGGATTAAGTGGAAGCCTTGGGGGTGTCCTAGAATGCATGCCCTGAGGCCCTGCCCATTTGCTGTGGGTAGTAGGCTTATTTTCTAGATGGTGGGTTTGACATTCAAAGAATTAAAAGTGATTAACCCAAGATCACCTTAACTCTAGCCCTAATTTTAGGAAGACTATTAGCTCCAGGTTCACTAATATTTCTACTCTTTCATGCAAGTTAGAGAGCTTGGAGTTAGAGAGGTAGCTCAGAGTACTGTCTACTATTCCAGAAGACCTGGCTTTGGTTCCCAGCACTCACATGGCAGCTGTCAGCTGGTTGTACCACCAGTTGCAATGGGTCCAAGGCTGCCTGGCCTCCAAAGGATACCAGGCACAAAAGTGGTACATAGACATACATGTGGGCAAACTCCCATACACATACTTTTTTTAAGCATAAAAGACTTGATAACACTTCATTGCTTCTTTTATATCTTTTTTTCCTTTACTCTTTTGCCAGAAGTAGTGTCCATAAGTATTCTAAAACACACTTCAGTGACCCTCGACCATTTCGTCGTCACCACTGTGGTAATCAGAGAAGACTCAGTTGGAATGAGTGACAGTGGGAATGTGGATAATACTGAATGATAGATAGTACAGCAAAAATGAAGGAAGGATAAAGATCATAAATTTGTTAAGACTGAAGCATTTTCTTCTTTGGGCAACATATAGTAAGGTAACATGGTAGACTCAACTTTAGAATTGGATAGAACTAAGTTTTAGCCCATTTTGATGATTTTAAAACTTACTGAACCTAGGAATGTTACATGGCCTCTCTGATCTTGTTTAACCCCCAACCTAGAGTTAGAACACCTATATCGGAGAATTGTAAAGGAGGGACAAGGGCCGGGGATTTAGTTTAGTGGTAGAGTGCTTGGCACAAAGCCTTTGGTTTGGTTCTTTGCTCTGGAAAAATAAAGCCCAATGAAGTGATGCATTGTATAAAGACACCTGCCACCAAGTCTGATGACCTGAGTTTTATCACCAGGCTCCACCTATGTGCTGTGATATGCTTCATACACAACACAAAAATAAATGAAAATGTAATTTAAAAAAATGAATTATAAAGAGAATAATGAGGCTTGTAAGAATCTAGCTGTTAGTAAGTAACCAATAAATGTTGATCCATTTCTTTTTCTACATGTGTATATCATTTGCAGCCTACAGAGTACTTTAGATCAGTTTATATAATTTTTTGAGATAAGCACCAGGAAAAGGGTTATGGTCTGTTAAGTAATTTGTTTAAAGTCATATAATAGTAGCTCAGTTCAGTAACTGCTATGTGGGAAGACACTGTCCTGTGTAATCTATATGCAGTATCCTCAGTTCCCCCACACAGATGTTAAGATGCCTATTTTATAGATGGTTCCACCAAAACAGCTTCTGACTATTAAAGCAAAGAAAAACCCACATGGACCTTCTCATTATAAGTCCTACATAGTTTCCATTTAAGTATTGAACAAATAGTAATAATGAACCATTATTTAGCTTTGATAAGAAAATATTCAGAGTTTGTACTGTCCTGACATGATATTAGATTCCATTTGTCTGCATTTTACTCTCTTTCTATGATTTAAGATCCTGAAAGAATGAGAGATAAATTGTAGAATGTAGTTAAGGTGTCTATTTCTGTTTGTCTTGGTTTCAAGTGTTTTGGGTACCTCAATATTCTAAAACAAGCAATGAGATTCTGGGAGGTCAAGACAAACCCCTATAGTCATGCAGAGTAACCCTTTCTCTAAGTCAATACTGAAAGAATGAGAATGTAGTTACTAAGAGCTATTACATTTATATTTCAAGTATTTTAGGACTAATGCTTGAGTTCTTGGCAAATAAATTTACTAATACTTTTTTTTTTAAATGAGGCAGGGTCCCACTATGTGGCTTTGGCTAGCCTGGAATTTACTGTGTAGACCTGGCTGGCTTCCAGCTCATAGAAATCAATCACTCTGTCTCTATCTCTATAGTGCTGAGATTGAAGGTTTATGTACCTGGCTGAATACATTTACTGGTACTTTTAAAAGGGTGTGTGTGTGTGTGTGTGTGTGTGTGTGAGTGTGAGAGAGAGAGAGAGAGAGAGAGAGAGAGAGAGAGAGAGAGACTAGCTGGCAAACTCCAGGTATCTACCTGTCTCCACTCTGTGCTGGGATTGCAAGTACATACCACCTTGACTGACATTTTTATATGGATTCTTGGAATTGGACTCAGATCCTTGAGCTTCTAAGCTAAATATTCAGTATAACCCCCATACTATACAGTATTTGTCATTCCTCTCTAAAACGCCTGTTCTGTTGATGTTGGGCTTACTTCTCCTTCCTCATAAGGTATAGTAAGGAAGTGCCTGGCTTACTTCAAATTTTAAGTTTTTCATTATATACCCTTTGACCTATTTCTAAAAACAAAATAGTGGAAACTATCTGAATATGTTGTAATTGTTTCTGATTAGATATGGCTGTGCTGGTGTTGGAAGTCATCACCAAACTTGATCATCTTCCGGTTGGCAGAGTTCAGATCAGTGGACTTGCCCAGCTGTCTCCAACCCATCAAATCAATGGATTTTTTACCATTGTTTCACCAATATCTAAGAAACTTGGAGAACTTCAGGTAAAAATGTTCTAATTCTTTACTGCTGTCTTATCACTCTTCTCATTATTGTGACCAGATACCTGATATGAAGCAACTTAAGGCTTTATTTTGATTCCTAATTTGAGGGTACAGTTACTTGTAGGGAAGACAGGGCAGCAGGAGCTTGAGGCTGCTTGCTCACATCAAGGAAGATTAGAAAGCAAAGATAGGACAAGAGCCTATGAACCTCAAGCCCCACCCCATGCTTCCCTTCTGTTAGTGAGGCCCCATTCCTATAGGTTCCTCAACTTTCCAAAACAGCCTCACCAGCTGGGGACCAAGTGTTCAAACACAGGAGCCTGTGGGGAACATTTCATGTTTGACCAACCAGTAACAACTGCAAAGAATAAAATCTGGGTGCAAGAGTCGAGTCTTCTAGAATGCATGTCTCATGCAGAGTCCTTCCTTGTCCTTGCTCATTCTGCACTTGTTTCCTTTCTCTAAACCCAGCACCAGGAGACTTTCATACTCCTGTTGCGCTATTCTTTGCACTGTGCTGAATTCATAGGATTAATTATGTCTTCGTTGTGCTGGTGCAGTGACCAGAATTGTTTATTGGTGGGATCCCCATTTAGAGTCTAGACTCCTAAAGTATGAGACTATATTTTCTTCCTTTGTTTTCTGCCAGTTCCTAATATAGTGCCCAGAAGCCTCTGTTTGTCATGTAAGTGCTGTCTTTAATATTGTCACTCATTGATCCAATTTGTATTTTTTATGTGTATATTTTTTATTGTTTTTATTGAGCTATACATTTTTCTGTGCTCCCCTCCCTTCCTCCTCCTCTTCTACCTTCTCCTGCCAATTTGTATTTCTGATGCACTTTTATGTACCACTAATGCAGAGATAAGACTCAGCTCTCTCATGCAGTTTTTTAGAACACAGTATGATATATACTATACTGTAGGTATGAGAGGGTTCTGTGAAGACCATAGATTCCTTTTCTGAGGAGACTCAGAGAGCTTCTGAATGATCACTTAACATTCACACTTTACAAATTCAAGTGACAAATGAATTCTTTCAGGAGCCCTCTGCTTCTTCCTGTAAGCGGCCTAAGATGACCTGTGAAGATGGTTCTCTATTCTCTTGACTTAGAAAGCCCTAAAAAAATGCAAATCATGATGTTCAAATCTTCATGTTCACTTGATGGCCGAGGCCATCAAGAGTGTGCGTGTTTAAAAAGCCACCACGTATCTGGAAAGTATCACTTTAAAGAAGCCATGTGTGTTGTTCCCACATTATAATGGTGGAGTCAGTAGGTGCAGCCAGGCCAAACAGTGGGGCTGGACACAGGGTCAGTGGCCCAAATAAAGTGCTGAAGTTTTGCTACATGTGCTTAAGAATGGGTAGAGTGATGCTGAACTTACGAGTTGGGTGCAGATTCTCATCATTAAACAAAGTGGACAAAGTCCCTAGGTGTGCCATTGAACTTACAGAGCTCAGGCTGGATTAACCTGTACATGAACCTGCCACAGTGAGATGACCCTCACTGAAAAGGAGCAAACTGTTCCAAAGCCAGAAAGGGAGGCTACATAGGAGAAAAAGATATCCCAGAAGAAACTGAAGAAACTAAAACTTATGATATGGGAATAAATTTAGCATTAAATAAATATAACTAAAAATTAAAAAAATTCCATTGGTTTTACACCTTGCCAAATTTGCCCTAAAGTTAATACAAAAAATTAAATAAATAGGAAAAGAAACCAAGAAAAAGTAGGGAAAGAACACTAACATTACCAGATACAAAAATGCACCACAGAAGTGTACGTCATATGTCATGCAACAGAATATCAACTCCAAAACCCCTGCAACTAAGGGGAAGAGCTCAAGGATTTGTCACTGGATTTGTGTCATTTTTATTTGGAAAGCAGTGTTGCCTTCCATTGCTGTCTGTATGGTGAAGTGAGGCTTATTTACTCATGTGTTTCTGCTGCTGTAGGATTTTGCATCAGGCCTGCAAAACGCTAAACTTATGTTTCAAAAGCCATAAAGGCACTCTCCTGGGGAGCACATTCTGCTCCTTCAGCCAATAGTGTTTGAGCCTTTGGCAGCGCTCAGCTTTGTATACCTCAATCTTACAGAAATACTCCAAAAAGAGAGAAAGCTGTGCATCCTTGGGGCTAGTTATGGCAGTGTCTTCCAGTGCTAGAGAAATGAAGACAGGTTGTTCAACAGAATTAATTGTAGCTTGATGATGACAAAAGCGAATTCAGATGGTACTACTACATATATGCACGTGATTGATGCCTAGGGAAAAATCAGTTGGTACTACATGCATGTGATTGATGCCTAGAGAAAATTCAGATGGTACTACATGTATGCATGTGATTGATACCTAGGGAAAAATAAGGAATGATAATAGCAGTTGGAATATAGGATTCTATGTGGCCTTTTGTGCTGGTGGTTTTATTTTTATGATCAAGATATAATTTGAAAATATGAAATCTACCCTTTTAAAGTATGTAGTTCAGTTTTTGATTTGTTTGTTTTTTAAGTATAGTCACCAGATTATACAAGCTTTACAACTTTCTAATTTCAGGACATTTGTTTCTTTCCAAAACTCAGTACTGTACTCATTATCAGCCATTCTTCCATGATCCCGGACATCCCCACCCCTGGCATATCAGGCTACTTTCTGTCCTTTTATTTCCTATCCCTGCCATTTCAAATATATAGAATAGTGTGTGCTTTTTTGAAACTGTCTTCTTTAACTTAGCATAATGTTTTTAAGATTTAAATATAGCATATATTCCTTTTTGTGGGTGAAATATTTGATCGTATAGATAGACATCATTTTGTTTATGATTTTTGGTTCATGGGCATTGGATTTCTTAGCTTCTGTGAGCAACTTGAAGTTTTTCGTGAACATGGGCTTTCAGTTCCCTTGGGCACATACGTGGGAGTAGAGTTGGTGGGTGATATGGCACTCTGTTTAACTTTTTGAGGAACTACTAAAGTTTTCCAAAATAGCTGTACTATTTTTTTTTTACCATATTTAAATGTAATTTATGTAATAAGATTTTCAAATGTAAAGGTCATTGGATTTGAATTGTGTTTTAATAGAAAATTGAGACAGAAGTTAGACTCTGAAGATAAGGAGTTTGGTAATAGGGAGCAATTGCAGTGAGGGAGAAGCAGCAATTAGAATTTCCTTTTCTCCAGGACTGGGAATGTGGCTCAGTGGTTAACAGTGCTTGCTGTTTTCCAGAGGACCAGAATTCGGTTTCCAGCACCCATGTTGGGCAGGTCATAACTGCCTATAACTGTAGCTCCAGAGAATACAACACCTCTGACATCTACAGACACTTGCATTCACAATCACATAACTACACACACAATTTTAAATAAAACAAATCTTTATAACAAAGAGATACATTTAAAAAAAGTCTTATTAAAAATTTTCTTTTTTCCAGATAAGCGACTGTGAAGGAAGGGTGTAGTAGTGTATAATGGAGAATATGCAGCTGGAAAGATTACTCAGTAAAGTACTTGCTGTGTAAACATGAGGAACCCATGTCAAAACCCAGACATGACTGCATATACCTGGAACCCCAGGACTGGGATGGAGTCAGGCAGATCCCAGCCAGCCTTGAGGAAATGGAGAGTACCATATTCAGTGATTGATTCTCAAAAGAATATGGTTTTTAAAAAAGTGATTGAGGAAGACATCCCTCGGTCTGTCTTTACCTGGACACATGTACACACATACTCGATCACAAGCAACTAGATGCAGAAAAAAGAACTTGGTTACCAAAATAATTTTCATGTTTACTAGATATAATTTATAGTTACTGAGCTTTGGTACCCCATTTGTAGATGGCCCTAAGGCATTGTTGCCAGCATTAAAATGAGAAGAAACTACAGAAATACTCTGTGTTGGGCTAGCCTACAGTAGCAGTGCAGCAAACCTCATGCATTTGAAAGGCTCTAGGCACAGTGAGTAACAGAATTGAGAAGTTTTAATTTATGACAGAAAAGGGTTAACATAATGCCCAGTGGTTCCCATCTAGAGTTTAAGCTACAAAGGCTTCTTATATCTTCAAATGTAAAAGAAAATTATGCAAAAATTGTAGGGGGCCTGGTGTGTTCAAAGAAGAAAGCAATAGGAGATGGAAAATAAGATAATTGAGCCAGTAAGATTTTGAAGAGAATTTAATGGGGATACTTTCTTAACATGGACACATAGAACATTACCACTCACCATCCTTACGTATCTAAATAGTGTTTGCTACACACACAGATCCAGCTGCATTTGGTGGGAGTCCTTTTCAAAATTTTGCCATCCTCAATAGGATTTATTCCATTTTCATCATGCATTTTTCTACAGAATGGCTGTAGTTTGTTTCATAATCATATTGACATAATGGTTTGATATCACATTTTGTCCATATATTACCCACTATTATTTTAAATTTCTCAAGTCTCTTTTTCTTCCTTCATGGACACAGAAAAATATTCCACTTTATTTGCATACACACATTTCTATATGGCATAAAAATAGAATCAGGGCTGTTTGGGAAGAGGAAGGGGTCTAGTAGGAGGAGGAAGGGGAACAGGAGTCTGTGGGGGATATTGTCATAAAGTACATAATATATTTGAATTCAAGTGTTATTACCAGGGCTATGGAAACAGCTCAGTGGGCAAAGTGCATGCTGTGCAAGTGTGAGGACCTGCGTTCAGATCCAGAGAACCCATGTAAAGCTGGGCTTGGTAGTGCATGTCTACAATCAGTGTTCCTAAAGCAAGGTGGGAGGCAGAATCAGAAGAATTCCAGAAGTTCATGGACCAGCTAGTCTGTCTGCACACTGGTGAACAAGAGACTCTCCAAAACAAGGTGGAAAGAAAGACCAGAACCCAAGATTGTCCTCTGACTTCAGTGCAGCACCACACCATGCACACCCATGCCTCTCTCACGCACAAACACACAAGGCACACAAAGATGATTTAAAATGTCATTATGAAAACCATCACTGTGTACAATGAGTATGTGAAAAAGAAACATAACATTTTCCTCGTGTCTCTACTGTAAGAAAGACAGCAGATTTCGGAACTGACAGACGTTAACGGAATACCACAAGTAACCCTACATGTTGAAATTTGACAACCTAGATGAAATGGCCTGATTCTTCTCATACTGAACTACAAGAACTCCCTGAAGAAGAAGAAATAGCCTGAATAGACCTGTTACTATTTGTAAAAATTGAATTTGCAGTTTCAGACCTGCCAAAAAAGAAAGCTCTAGGCCTAGATCTCTTTATCAGCAAATTTTTCCAAACATTTAAGGAAGAAAAAAATACCACCAATCTTATTGTCTCTTTCAGAAAAATTGAAAAGGAGAAAACATTATTCTCAGGCATGTAACACTTTGATACCTAAACTAGAGAGGGAAAATACAGGAAAACTACAGAACAGTATCCCTCATGAACCTAGACCTCAAAATTCCCAAGAAAATACCAGCAAACTGGGGCCAGCACTGTACAGGAAGAATAATCCTGTCCCCAAGAGTTTTCCCCAGGAATGCAAAGCTGCTTCAGTATTTATTAAGTAGCCAGTGTGGAAAGACATCAGTCATGGTGTGCCAACCGGTAAAACGCACTTGAGCACCACCACAGTGGAAGACTTTCCAGAACTTCTACACTAGATGATGGCATACTGTCATGAGCAGATGGTAGGGGTTGGCAGTAAGGGGGGCATAACTACAGAAGGATAAGACAATTATTTGGATGATGGACATGTTCCCTTTCTTGACTCTGGCGGCTGTGTGTGTGTGTGTGTTTAGTCATGAAATTACAGCTAGAAAATTGTCGTTTTACTATAAGGAAATTAAAAAAAAAACAAGCAAATTAATAACCCCAGGTGTAGCAACTGGATGCATATTCCTGACCAAGTCACTGGTCTAATCTAGTTCATTTTTGCCACATTAGAATGGGGACTCAGCTTTCGTGGATTTTCTTATTTTTCAAGAGAAGCCAGAGATACAAATTTGTATAAGAAATATAATTTTAAAGTATTGATTAATCATTGTTTAAATGCTGTGTGGCCTAACATAAGTCTGAAAATTATACGTTAGATGCCACAGATATAAGTAGAAAACTGTAGGCAACTTAGTACCAGGGAGACCCTGAGTCATTGCTAGAAGGCAGATGAGCATCCTTAGCACTGCTCTGTTATACATGGGAGATGCATATGGTATATTTATGGTATATGTGGATGGTGTGGGCTTCAGGAGATGGTGATAAATTTAGATGGCAGAATGTGATCTGGAGATAGAACAACAATAGCAACAAATACTGTTAGTTCCCTTATCCTGACAAATGAAAATTGTTTTCATTGGATAAAACTTTGGGTACATGAAGACATTTTAAGGGAGAAATCTCCAGCTTAAAGAGTAAAATAGTTTGTATAACAGAAAAATCTGGTTGGGAATATAGCGTATGCTTAACATGCATGAGGCCCATATTCAGCTCCCAGCATGGGAGACAGGCAGGCAGGCAGAGACAGACACTGACTCATTAATGGCACTGGCGGAGAAGTGAGCAGAGAGAGAACATAATTGGGGAGGGGCAGAGTGAGTATAGATGGATGCAGTACTGTATTAAGAACACTGAGAGGCAGAGGGCTTAGGAGTCAAGCCCAGAGGTAACCAGTTGATTGGTTAATGTGTTTTATGTGTCCAAATTTAGATGTTTTTCCTTAGTCTGCAATGTTTTATTTACCTCAGCCCCACTTAGCTTCATCTGACTTCATGCCTAGTATTTTCTGCTTAGTCATTTGTGTTCCACTTCTGGAAAGTTGTCCCTGCACTGCTTCATCTCCTCTTTTCTGAGCTGGGTTCTCTCCCTGGGATTCCCACATCACCCAGTACACATTCTGGGTTCCCTGTAAGATTTGTGTAAGATCTTCTGGAACAGAGTCTGTTTCAGTCCTTGCTCTGCCCCAGCAGTTAGCATAGCGCTGGTATCAACAGATGAGTTAGGCTAGCCCTAAGTTTGAGGCCTTTCTCCACTATTGAAAGTCTCAGCAGGCTTCTAAGTTGGACTTTACTAGTTCAACTCTGCTTAGAGAAAAGCAAGCCTCACTGGCGATTCAGCAAGTCCAAACAAAGGGCGGGGCACTTTTATTCCAGTGCTTTCTCTGCTTCTGAAATACAGTGGCCATCTTTGGTAAGTGACAACTGGGGCAGCCCAGATTGTAGGTGACGCTGTTACAGTGATCACATAGTACTCAGACACACATGGTGTTTACTTGTGGGAAAGTCTTGATGTGGTTCATAGCCAGAATTCTCAGATCTAGGTTTGGTTTGAGTTCATGGATTGGCAGTTTCTCTACACAAAATATTCATTGACCTTTAAAAGATACCTGAAAAACTATTTTTTCATTTCTGTGTTGGGTCATTCATCATTGATTGTCTGTGACTGCTTAAACAGTTTCTCCTTCTCGTTCTGTCATTGAAGCTAAACTTCTCAATAATGTTATTTTTTTCCCCTTCTGAGGTATATTCTTTAGTTTTGTTTTATTACCCTATTAGGTTTTTTTCCTAGTTGGCTTTTCAGAGGACTGGATAATTTTTTGTTTCGTTTTGTTTTATTTTGTTTCTTCGAGACAGGGTTTCTCTGTAGCTTTGTAACCTGTCCTGGAACTAGCTCTTGTAGACCAGGCTGACCTCATCTGCCTGCTTCTGCCTCCCGAGTACTGGGATTAAAGGCATGTGCCACCAACGCCCAGCAATTTTTTTTAAGAGGCACACGTAGGGACAGAGGGACACGTCGGTGTGTGTGTGTGCATGGGCATGCACACCACAGTGTGTGTGAAGATCAGAAGACAACTCTTGAGAGCTGTTGTGTCAGTTCTCTCCTTCTACCTCTCCGTGGGTTCCAGGCTGGCTGCTCAGCAAGTGCCTCTCCCCACTGAATCTTCTCACAGGTACTGAAGAAAGTTTTTAATAGTGTACTTCAACTCACAGGAGTGAAATTATAGAGAACTTTGTCTTCTCTTTGGAGACCAGGTCTTGCTGTGTAAGTCCACCAAGTCCAAGACTCAAAGGCTCCCTCCTGCCCTTGCCCCCCCCAGAGCTGGACTACAACAAGCAAGAGCTCATCTCAACCAGCAGAAACTTAGTTTCTCCTCATAGTGTTTGTCACATTTTATGTCCAGCTTGACAATAAGGACTTTTTTTTTTGTCCCAGACAACAAACCTAAGAATGTGTCATAAAATACCATGTCATTCATCTATCAGAACCATATATATGGTTCTGTGCTACCCAGTCTATAAAAAACTAAAGAATGTGGTTTGTGCCTTCAAGGGATTCATAATATGTTTGTTTGATAAGTAAGTGATGCAAATATGTTCTCTAAACCTTGGCTTTTTCTGGAGATAGACTCTCACCAGGTAGCCTAGACTGACTGGGGAATCATAATCTTCCTGCCTTCACACCCTAAGTGCTGGTATTACTAGGCGTACATCACCACATCTGGCCTCTGCTTTTTCCTTAATCTCACAGTTATGAGAATATAAATTCCTGACAGAGTTGTGTCATCACTGCAGTGATCTGAATGGGATACAGCACATTCCTGGCCTATAGTAAAGTGTTCAGTAAGTAGTGATTATAGTGGTGGGTAGACAGAGTAAGGGGCATCATGAAGAAGGCAATGACTTTGATATCTTTATCTAGACATAAGAGAATCAAGGCTGGAATAAAGGTGCAAAGCTGTGAATATAAGGCATTGGTCTGTCTCACACAAAGGGATGAAGCATAGTAAGAGAGGTTTTTGAAGTCAGCAGAAAGCTAGGCCTACTCTTGTGAGGAACAGGTAGACATTAACTTTTGTCAGGCAGGGATTTCTTACAGTTAGTTACTGGAGGCTGAAGAAAATCTATTCTGTTTCATGTTCTTTCAGGTTTCACTTGCCCTGGAACCTCTGTCAGATACTTATGACAGCTATAAGCCTCTTCCTACCACTGACATGACAGAAAATGTGCTTCTATCTGAGCGAGGACTCCGAGAGAATACTGAATCCAGCAACACTCTATCTATGATTCCATCAAGGTCTTGTGGGGAACCTGCCATCAAAACTGAAGGAAAAGAATTAGCAGGCACCAGCAGTAGATCAGCCACACCAAGGTAACACTCACGTCTCCAAGACTCTGTGTCTGCTCTCACTGTCCTATTGAACAACTAAACAGTGAAACACAGTTATTTATTCAGCAGCCAGCTCTTACGTGCCCACTGCTCTCCAGGACACCAGACACTGGCACAGAAATAATGAAGACACAATTCCTGGGGCTGAAGAGGTAGCTCAGTGGTAGGATGCAGTCTTAGTGTGCCCCAAATTACAGCAGTCGCAAAACCCTACAAGTCCTGTTTTTAAGGACTGCTCACAGTCCAGTAGAGAAGCCAGTGTGCACATACGACTGAAGTTTACAGATGTCGTGAAAGGGCATTGTTTTGTGAAATGGAATGGAGTATGAGAAACAGATTTTTGTCTTGATTACTTGTGAAGTAATCTGCATTGTATGAAACTGTGTAGATACACACACTCCCTTTCCCTGTGTGGTAATCTCTGTTTTGTATCACTTAAAGTATAACCCACAACTGTGGTAAAGGTCTATTATTCCTTTAATTGAGGAGAATAAAAGCAGATATATAAAAATCACAATGCAAAAAAACCCCAAAAAACAAACAAACAAACAAACAAAAACCAAATAAAACTTCTCACAAGGCCCCAGCTACAGTGCCCTCGTGGATCTCCCAGCTCTGACAAGGTGGAATATTTCCAAGACAGGGTATGAGCTGCTGGCTCTTTCTTTCTAACAGGGGGAAGGACCACTTGTACTTTGCAGAAAACCCCGATGCAGTAAAGAGTTCTTTGTGTGGACTACAGCATCACCTTAATTCAGAGCCAAGTTCAGAGACTGTATTGCTGAGAGGCAAAGCCCCACAGAAGCAGATGTCGCTCCTTAACAGTTCTGAATTTCAGCCACAAATTAGTACAGTCACCAAGAGTCACAGTGACTCATTCATCCTGTCTTCGAACAACCCCCCTACAAAGGACCTTCTTTCAGGTATGTATCTGTCTGTGACCTAAGGCTTCACTGTATTTATTGGGATTACTCTGCTTGTTAGCCTGCCCACAAAGGAAAGCAAGACTTCTCAGTGAACTGAATAGCCAAATAAAAGTGTGAGACTTGCTGTCATCCAGAGTGCCATGTAAAGGACTACTAATTAGATGTTTTTACTTTAAATTAGTATATGGCAATTGTGTTTGTGGGGTATAGTATATTTCAGTGTGCATATACAGTAGGTAATGATCATATCAGGTTACATCTATCATCTCAGACACTTATCTTTTGTATTAGAATCATTTAAAATGTCCTTTACGGAGTTGGTAAGATAGCTCAGCTTCTCCTGCCAAGCCTTGTTGTGCTGAGTGTGATTCCCCCCCACATGGTGAAAGAAAGAATTGACTCCTGCCAGTTATCCTCTGACTTCCACACATACAGATGGCATGTCCTGACCTCCCACCCCACTGCATGCACACACATATACACACACAATAGTAATGTAATTTTCAAAACACAATGTCCTTTATTAGCTATTCTGCAACATTCAGTTGTCAGTCACAATTATTCTATGATGCTAGAGAACACTAGAAATTATTCCTTCTTATCAGCCGCACCCCTGTCCCCACTGGCCATTCCTTTCCTTCCCTCCCCCCACCCTTCCCCATTTTTGTTAATCTTTCTTGTATTGTCTGTTTAGGGATCATCTTTCAAGCTTCCACAAATAGATGATAGGAAATTTGTCTTTCTGTGCTTTATTTCCCTTAATGATGTCCTCTGGGAACACATTATTCATTCATGTGCACCTAAGAACTTGTAAATTAGATTGTTACATTGCATGTTTGGATATGAGGGTAAAGCTTTTCTTATAGAAATGTATTAGTCCTTATCTGTCCTCAAATAATTTAAGGCAGCTAGAGTAGTACCAAATTCATTTCACATTCTAAAAACTGTTATTCTTCATGGGGACATCTAGTGTGATAACATAAAGCATCTTTATTACTTAAGACTGGGAGTTGAATTCTATTTTAATATTTACAGTACTACAGAATACATAAAAGTTACTTTTGTATGTTACTTTTCTCAGTTCTGTGATCAAGTATACCTGATAAGGTTTTTATTGGATTATGGTTTAAGAAGGAATACTGTCCATCATGGCACTAGGAGCATGAAACAGTAGATTGCATTGGGTTCCGCAACAGGAAGTGGGGTCAAGGCTATAGAGAAGGTCAAGACCTGCCCTTAGTGATCCACTTTGTCCAGCAAGGAAGGCTCCATTCCAAGTTCCACAACTTTCCAAAACAGTGCCTCCAGCTGGTGACCAAGTGTTCAAGCACACGAGCAAGCCTTTGGCAGACATTCACATTCAAACCACGATAAAAGGCAAGTGGATGCAGCCTGTATTGCCTCAGGTCGGGGAACGCTATGACGTTATTATTTCTGTGACATCAGGAGCATGACAGGAATGTATATCCACTCCCACTAATATTTCCAAAGGAGGTATCTGTACCTTTAATTATATTATTATATAATATTATATATATAATATATATTGTATTATTATAAAAACACTACTTGTTTTATGTTATTATGTGGTCTTGTATATTTTGCGATGATAGGGATTAGACCCAGGGTCTTCTGCATACATAACATACACTCTACTAATGAGCTATGTTGTTCATATCTTTTATCTGAAATGTCTTAGGAATCCCAGTTTTTAAAAATATACTCTAGGGCCAGACTGTGATAGCACATGCCTTTAATTTCAGCACTCAGGAGGAAAGGCAGGTAGGTATCTGTGAGTTCAAGGCCAGCCTAGTCTACAGAGTGAGTTCCAGGACAGCCAGGGATAAACAGGGGAACCCTGAGTTGAAAAAAACCAAAACACAAACAAAAATATATGTGTGTTTGTCTGTCTTTGTATCTGAGTTCAATCCCTGAAACTCACATAAAGGTGGAAGGAGAGAACTAACTTGCCCCTGAGCTCCACATGCACACCATTGCAACCATGGTCTGCACTCACACATATGCACCACATGTATACACACAATAATAATAAATACATTATACCCACTTGCACACACACACATGCATACACACTCCAAGATTATGAGCCATTGACTTTAGTCTTTTAAAGAGTCCATTGACAAGGAAGAAAATTGTCCACAACACTTAACACTTCGTCAGCTTCTGCCTGGAGTCTTGTATGTACTTGCGCCTCAGACTTTGAGGAAGGTATTTATTTGGTCATTAAGAAGGTATTTATCCAACACCTACCAAATGTCTGGTGCTTTTCTATGTATCAGGGATGTAGCAGTTTAAAATTTTCTTTAAAAAGAGTCTGTCTTAGGAATCTGCTATTCTAGATAGGAAGACAAACTGGATAAATAAGTACTATATGTTAGAGGGTAGTAATGGCAATGGAGGTAAATTAAGAAAGGGAGATGAGAGGGGAGGATACTAGTTTTGCATAAATTGGCAAAGTAAGATCTTGTTAAGAAAGTAACAAATGGTGCTGGAGAGATGGCTCAGAGGTTAAGAGCACTGGCTGCTCTTCCAGAGGT
>LOJH01007748.1:0-12620 GCA_001685095.1 Ellobius talpinus
ACACACAGACAGAATGTTGTATACATAATAAATAAATAAATATTTTTAAAAAAAAAGGATGAAGTGTGTTCACAATGGATAACAAATGAGCTAAGTGAGCATGTCTCCCAAACAGCAACCCAGCTGACAGATGAAATAACAATAATAAATATTTACAAAGAAAGCAGTGAGCTAGCTATAAGGTCAATTTCTCAACATGTAAGGGGTTGGTAGAATTGCTTTGTACAAACAAGACAGGACCAAAACCCTAGTGTGAAGTTACAGGACAGAGAAGCCACTAAAAGACAAGACACTATCAACACCATAGCAGGGAGCTTGAGGGATCCAAAAGCACAATTATGATCACACCTTGGAAAGTTCCTCACATAGGAGCAGTGCCCTACACACAGAAAGGCTTTATCACTCCCCCATCATGTGTTCTTCTCAGAGACCCCAAGGGAACCGGAGGCCACATCAGATGACACACAGCTCCTCCAGCCCTGACTCTTTATTTCAAGGCTCCCCTGCTGTTTTCCCAGACTGAGTAGCAAAAGAGGCGTGAACAGGGCTCCATGAATAAAATGTCTGTGAAATACATGTCCTCAAATCTCATTCTGAGTATTTCCAAAGGGTACCAACTCAGACCAGGAAAGGAACGGAAGGAAAAGACCAATGGCCCCAGATAGATACAGAGTATGTGGCTCCAGATTAGCCAATGCTAGCCATCCAGGGAAAGGCTGTTATGGCTGATGCTTCTACCAGCAGAAGGGCACCACACCCATGGCTTCTACTCATGTAATAAGTTTCTTGGAGCATCTCCCAGGCACTAACCACACAGCCTGCTAGCTGCCCTAGGACATCTGTCTAGCAGTCCTGCTAGAAAGACAGACTGTGTAAGTATGGTTTGCAGAGTTAACTCCACTGAGGAGGAGGGGTGGGGAGCTCTTTCCCCTCCTCTTCTCTCACCTCATACGATTCAGACACTATTGTACACTAGCTTACCTGAAATGTCAGCCTCTTAATCTCAACACTGATGTTTCTACAAACAACTGCCTGGGGTTTCAAAGTAAGCTGTTGACATGGGACAAAGGCACAAAGGTACAGTGCATTTAAAGGCAAAGAAAGGGTTACATACCATCCAATGCGCTCCCAGCACCTCCGCTTGCTGGCTTCATATGTGAGCACAGCTTCCCACAGGTCCAAATCCGGGGTCACGCTTGGTTCAGACTGGGAGTCAGGAGTTAAATTGGAAGCTGACTGGAACCCTTCATCTTCCCACTGATCCACAATCTGTGGGACCTGGAGACCACAAGGAAAAGTAGTTCATTAGCTATCTCTTTGTGTACGCATTCATCTAAATGTGACATAACATTCCAGAACTTTATCCTCATCCATTTATTCCCTAGAGGGACAGACCTAGCAAAATATTTTATTTTTTCTCAAGTTCCTATGTACTACACAATGCACCCCTCCACAATGGCATCACAAAAGAATTAAAATAATCCACTATTGACTGGAGAGTTGGCTCAGAAGTAAGAGCATTGGCTGCTCTTCCAGAGGTCCTGAGTTCAATTCCCAGCAATGACATAGTGGCTCATAACCACTTATAATGAGATCTGGTGACCTCTTCTGGCACGCAGGCATAATTGCAGACAGAGCACTGTATACATAATAAATAAACAAATAAATATTTAAAAAAAATAATCCACTATCAATTTCTGTCAGGTGTGGTGGTGCTTGCCTATAATTCCTGCACTCCCGGGGCTGAAGCAGGATTACCAGTTTGTAACCAGACTGGATGCATGGAAAATTTACCTAAAACAGAAGGTGTTAATTTTTAATTTCACATAATACATGGCCTCATTTTAGGGAAAAGAGCAAAAAGTCATATGGAAGTCCCAGTACTCTATAGGATGAGGCAAGAAGATCTCTGAGTTTGAGGCCAGCCTGAGCTACCCTGAAACCGTCTTTACCCACCCCACCCCCTCAGCACTCAGGAGAAAAAAACTATACTAAACCTGGAAAAATGTATGTACAATGAGGTTTTGCTGTAGCATCATCTAAACTTGGAAACAGCCTATGAATTTCATAATAAAAAAATAACTGAGTAGGAATAGATTGTCCTCTTAACAGAATTTACAAAGTAATAAAATACAAGAGGCAATGACAATTTACTCAATGACTGGCAGGGAAAATCCATGTTACAAGTGGGGAAGTATACCAAAAAGCATGCACACCAGGCATTTTTGAAATGTGGTTTCTTCAACTGAAGAACAGGATTTATTTCATTTTAATTAATTTAATTTAAATTACCAGTAGTAGAGAAGAAAAGTGGCTTAAACTGAGGTAAAAGGTGAACAGTCGTGTGTTATTTTTTTCATGCAGGTATCCCTGTGCAAGACCAGGCCAGCAAGTCCTCTCCAACACCTCTCCCTCATAACAATCCAGTCACCTGATGCTCTGGACACGAGCTTTCCAGCGTTACCATGGCATTGACCAAACCTCTAGGGATACTGAGGGGAAAGAACTACTACTACCTTAATGGCAAGTCCGGTAAAGTCCGCGCTGTCCGGCACAGGGGGCAGATCCAATCTCACATCCATGTCACATGTGCGGCTGTGCACGAGGGCACCAAAGAGGGAGACCCGGGTTTCTCTCTCAAACCTGTCACCACAAGAGTCACCAATAGAGAAGCGCCCAACGGTGGGCAGGCCAGTGCCTGGAGTAGCCTCCATCACCTGAAGGGCTTCCTGGAACATGTTATGACACAAATACTCCTCTCCAGAGATAAGTGACCTGACGTCCATTTCAAACACACTCAGGTCATAGCAATCGTAGCCGCCGTAGGGTACGTTTCTGCCTGCGTGCTTGTTGTTAAAGAAGAAATCCCGTTTTCTCTGCAGCACTTGAGGGGGGCCGCTCCCTGCCAACTGAACCAAGAGGTCCAGCACTGACTCCACCTCCACAAGAGCACAGCCAGGGGTTGCTTCCAACTTCTCCACAAGCTCCTCCAAACGGTCAGCCTCTGGCCCCAAGCCACCCACCCTCAAATCGAAGGACAGCATGAGGACCTTGTTTTTCACGGGGCGCTTCGCCGAGTCAGGCGGCCGCTGATGAGTCTCCTCTTGAAACAGATTTGCGAAAAGAGCATTGTAGGCTACCCTCTTGAGGCTCAGCTTTGCCCTCTTCCTGTCCACGGGGCGCTGACCCGGGTGAGCCTGGGCGGCCGGTAAGAGAACCTCGCAGAGGTCATCGAACAACTGGGTGATACTGGCCATAGCTCTTCAGCCCCGGACCCCGGAGTGCTAAACTTTGCACCCGGGAGGCTCTTCACGCTCCCAAAAACGAGAGCGGCCGCCGGTGGGCCGGGGCCGAAGGGCCGACCGCTCGTCGCTTCACACCTGCGAACCAGGCATCCGCGCCTCAGGTTTTGCAAAGCGAGAGGCCACACGCCGCGTCCTCCCAGCCTTCAGCCGCCACCCGGCGCTCGTCGTCGGGTCTCACGGACCCTGACGAGTTTGCCTTGAGAAAGCGCGCATCCCACGGTCCGCCTGTAAGCGAAAGTCGGCTGAACTGGGACTCCCGCCGCTATGGCGCCATATCCACGCGACCACAGACACCACCAAGAGACGCGCCGGAACTACGTCACCAACATGGTTTCGGGAGGGGCGGGGCTACAGCCGCGGCTTTCGATACTAGAAGCTAACGTCAGATACTTGGTGAAACAGACTCACTAAGGGAAGCAGGGGTGTGCACTCTTTAGAACCGATATTTATTGTAATAGAGGTAGGATGCCCGGGACGCAGATGGGACGTAGGTCTCCGGTCACGGTTCGCTAGGACCTGAGTGTGCTCTTCTCCGAATAGGAATCGTCCGCCTTGACCGATTTCAAGCGATTGAAGAGCACGGACCTGGTGGAGGAGCTGAAAAAGCATAATCGGCTCGCGCGGTGAGGCTAGCTCCACGAAGCCGCGCCTTCCCATGTGCCTCACCAGCCACCTGCAGCAACTTCCACCGAGGTTCCAGCTGAGCTTTTAGAAACCTAAGGGCCCGGATCTCGTCCAGAGAGGCCATCAAGAAAGGGCCCAGACTGGGAGGTGCTTCTCCATGCAGTACCTGTGCCAGGGTCCTTGCAAGCTGGAGTATGGATTCCTGGCCCAGGGATAGTGGGGGCGGGAAGAGCAGTGAGACAATGGTTTCTCTTCACCTTCCACCCATACAGCTTAATCCACCTTGCCCAGTTTACCTCTTCCACTACTGCTAGAATTCGGCCCCCTGCTGGGCCCCGAAGCACTGAAGCCAAGAGTGCAGCTTGGGCGTTCTGCAGGCCATGGGCAGGCCCCAGTGCCATCAACACCACGTCAGGCTGGAAGCCATAAGCCAGAGGCAGTACCAGACCCAAGATGCAGCTCAGGAACCCCCCAGTCGTCTGTGGGGACAGAGGCAGAGCCTCAGGCTCTGATCTAGACACTGCTACTGGCTCCTGTAACCACCTTCCAAATCTTAGGGACCCTGGATTGTGAGCAGGCACCCCCAGAAAGACCAGGAGACGGTGAGAACCTCTCCAAACCACAACACGACCCCTCACCTGTGGCAGTGGTGTGGAGATGTGGAACATGGACTCCACGGCTGCCTCCTTGCCCCGGATATTCAGCCATAGAACTTTCCTTTCCAGGAATGAGCACCATGAATATGTAGACATGTGCATGAGATCCTTTCCTGAACTTAATAACTGGGAGAGATGAGAGCTTGGGGCTCCAGCAGGGAGGGGACATGCGTGACTGCTAACCTGGTATGGCTCTGCTTTCCAGGCACCCACTCTCAAACTGTACCTATGGAAGTTCCCCCCATTCTGTACTGCAGTGTCCCCACTTAAATGCCTGCTACCTGTTCACACACATGCACAACCAGGGAGTTGTGTAAGCTGAGAACCATACCCATCATCTGCAAGGTCCAGGGGTCGATCCAGCTGTCCCAGGGCCACACAGAGCAGTCTAAGAAGTTGACCCAGGATAGGTTGTGCTCACATTGTCCTGTATCCATTGCCTTCCCCACACCATTAGTGGGCATTCCCAGGTCCTTAGAGTCCCAAGTCAACCAAGCAAACTTTACCTCTGAGCTCCATGGGACAGGCATCGCTGAATGATCACTTCTAAAGTTGCTGCTGTGGCAAGGGCGGCTGTGGCAGCTATGCCATTTCTTACCTATGGAATAAATAACAGGGAATCTAGAGGCTGACACACGCACTCCCTATGGAGCACATTCAGGAGGCAAGGTCAACTCCCAAACCCAGTTAGAC
This sequence comes from Ellobius talpinus, assembly GCA_001685095.1. NCBI lineage: Eukaryota > Metazoa > Chordata > Mammalia > Rodentia > Cricetidae > Ellobius > Ellobius talpinus. The sequence goes on from LOJH01007748.1 coordinate 5,279, forward strand.
AAACCCTTTTGTGCTTTGTTTTGGTCCTGTCCAAATGGCTGCTACTGACTGACTTTCCCTACACTACAATATCAAATCACCCCACTTTCTATAAGCAAGATACTTAAAACTACACTTCAAATTGTCTACTTCCTCTTTGCCAAAGAGCATTGCCTGGGCTCTGCACAAGGTAACATGTCAGCCTGCTGTACGTGCCACCACACTATCTCCAGCAGCTCCCCTGGCAACCTACCTGCCCATCCAGGATCCCACCTAAGAGACACAGAATCTTCCCCAGTGCAACAAGACTCTCATCCTGGAACAGAGACTTGTGTAGCCTACGATGGGCAAGCCAGAGGGACACATGGAAACCAAATCTGTATCAGCCGCACCGGTGCAGGCATAGACAGTCCCATCCTCAGACTGCTTGCCTCACCTGGCCCAGGCTTCCGTTTCCTCCCTCAAGGCTGACTCTTCCTGAAGGAGCACTCCAGGAGGTAAGGCCATAGCAGCACCTGGCACAGCCAAGGCGACCGCTGTGCAGATCGGGGGTGTAGGGCGGAGACAAAGTTCATCCTGGAGGGGGCTCAGTGCACCTTCTGCTGCTTCACATGGGCTCTCAGCAAGCAGAGACAGAGACCTCCCTTCAGGAAAGTGGGTGCTGGAACCCAGAACTGGTGCCACATCTAAACGGTTCAGAGTCACAGTCATTGCCTAAGCCTAAGGCAGAGGAGCTGCCAGCCCAGGTCCAGGTCATACTGACTTTGCTGGAGGCTTGTCCAGTGAGGGGCCTGGGCTGTCTGGACACTCTGGATGGACTCCAGGGCACTATGGGGGAGAAATAGAATTGTAAAGCTGACTCATGCTTCAGCTCCCCCCACTCCAGTCTTCAAACCTCTGACATGGCACCATGAGTCCAAGAAGGGGAGGTGTAGGGTCACCAAGCAGTGTCTGCACCGTCATGCACACTGACTGTGCTAGGGATTCCAGGTAGTATCCACCCTTGGGAGAGTGAAACAGGACAGAGCAGGGATGTCACTAGTGTGAGTGGCTATACCAGGCAGAGCACCTCACCTTGACTGATCCTCACATGTGCCCCCATACCCTCCCCTGGCCTTCGAGCCTCCCCACTGCCCCACACTTACCTCTAGCACAGCACAAATCCGGCCACCAGCCAGCACCTGCAGTAGCTGTGTGAGGTGGGCAAAGCACTCAGGTGTGGCTCGCATCTGCCCCTGCAGCACAGTGAATCATGTATGACAGGCGCCTGGACCCAGGATCCTAGGTTACTTCCCAGCCAGGCCGTGCTCTCACCTCAGGGTCCCCGATGGCAGAGTCAAATCCTGCTGAGACCAGCACCAGCTCAGGGTCAAACTACAGGCAGAGTCCAGTGGAAAGGAGCAAAAGAGAGCCACAGCCAGGTGAAGGGGAGGCCCCAGTGCTGCCCATTCACATAACATCAGACTTTTGGAGGCACCTTCCCCACTCCCCAAGGTTCATTCACACTCTGGTGGAATGGCTTACAAATCTCCTCCTCCCTTCATAGTGGAACTCTAGGTTAGCCTAGGGTTCCTGCTCTTGGGGGGCACCCATCATACAATCACCTCAAAGGCTAATGGGAGCAGCACATGCAGGAAGGCAGCCAAATAGTCAGCATTTCCCATCCCAACCTGCAGCAAGATCGAAGTGGACATCAGAGGACCAGCCCTATGAACAAGGGCTCCAGGGTCTTCACCCCTGGCAACAGAACTCTGGGGAGAATGTTGCAGGATGCCCTGGATGACATTTGCAAACCCAGAGCTGGGGAGCAGGAGAGGTAGGATGGATGGAGCGGGGAGGGGAACTTGGTACCTGATTCCAGGGCAAATTGACGATGAAGCCTTGGCCCTGCCCTTGCCCAACCGCATGTGCATCGGACTCTTGAAGGAATGGCCAGAAGCACCCATGCTCATAGCGGTGCCAGGAGAAATAAAGGACACTGTAGACAATTGGCCAGGTCAGAAGTGAGGTCATTCAGGAGCTCCACAGCTTCTCAAATAACCCTGACTCCTAAAACTTGATCTTTATCCCCAAAGTGATGCATTGTAGAGAAGGGCCGTGTTCACACCCCAGCTTACCTGGGGTCATCATCGAAGATGTACTGGATGCCCTGGCCATGGTGGATATCCCAGTCGACAATAAGAATCCTAAATTCAGACCATACTGGAGATCACCTTGCCACTGTCACACCAGAAGCCCATCCAGGTGTGGAGGGAGCAAGGTAGGAATCTTGGCCACCAACTCCACCTCTGCCAGTTTAGCTTGTGTCCCCAACACTTACATACCTCTGCAGCCCATATTTCTGCTTGGCATGTTTGGCTGCTATAGCCACATTGTTGAACACACAGAATCCGTTGGCAGCCTCCTTCTGACTGTGGTGCCCTGGAGGCCTGAGGTGCAAAATTGGGTTACAGGGCATGTCGGGGTCATTCTGTCCCCTCACAGGGTCACACACAGTCAATTTGAGGTGGGGCAGTTCTCACCTCACCAGGGCAAGCCCATTGTGCACAGCTCCTGTTAGCACAGCATCCACCAGCTGCAGTGCAGCCCCCACAGCTAGCCTGGCACAGTGAAAAGTGTTCTGTGGGCCAGAGTGCAATTTAGCCTGCTGCCTGACCTACTTGTCCCAAATTGCAGGTCTCCAACTACTGAACAAGACAGGGCCAGGACAATGGCAAGCAAAACAAGGCAGGTTATGGTCACAAGCATGAACAAGAAGACATGGCACATGGGCAAACATGGGTATGGATACACATAGGCATGTGGACATAAATCTGGGTGTGTGCTGGCTCGCACCGGGTGGAAGTAGACAGCATCAAACTGCTTAGACAGTGCCTGGAGCTCCTCCTTGTCCAGGGTCTGGGTCCTCCGCACCAAGGCTACATATTCTGGGCTTCAGGTCAACAGGCGGGCCACCAGTGGAATACAAAGAAAAGGAAGCTGGGATTCCTGGTGGCAACACCCACCCAGCACTCCCCTTATGCCTTTGAGCCCACACCACGGTGAAACTGAGGGGACACTGGTAGAATCCCCAGCCCAGTCATAGTCTGACCTGTGCACTAGGCCCAACTCTTCCTCTGATGCCTCACAAGCTGTCAAACACAGGCACCTTTGTTGCAGGCCACGCTGCCGCAGGCCATCCAGGGCTGCAGTTAGGCGCTCTGGACACTCAATTTCGCACTCAGGGCTGGAGCAGACAAGGATCTCAGTGTTCAGAGTTTCCTCCCGGCCCCCTACTTCTGTCAAGACACACTTACTCATCCCAGAGCAGCCGGGTGGCTGTCATATCCTCGTGGTACACAAGTGCTGTACCCATGGCCACACCGTGGTCACTTTGATCCACTCTAGCGTATACACGCCCTCTGCTGGCAGGTACTGCACTGTCTGGTCCCACCTAACGGCGCGCACGTAAACAGCACCTCGCTTGGGACAGAGCCGGGTAGCAGACCCTGGACCTGAGTAAGAACGCACGACCCAAGGGTCAGACCCGGTTGGTAGTCAGAAGCAAACCGCTAGAAACTGAGATAAGCCGGTCCACAGCGTGGCTCCCGACACCTAACTTCCGGCTTCCTCCTTCGCAGACTTGGTCCCGCCCTCAGGCGCGATTAGGGTGGAGCAGACCAGCTGAACTCCCGTCGGGTTCCGCCAGCATCTCTGGATGTGATCTCGGCCTAGTGCTTCAGCTGCCGTACCACCACCACCAACGTGTGGCACAGAGCCTGCGCCCAATGTCCCTCTTGAAAAGGTTGGGAAGACGGGGCTGCTTGTCCTCAGGCAATCAGTGCATCAGCTGCTATGGTCCCTTCTTTCCCCAAGATTCTCGAGCTTAAATTCTCCCTGCTTAGGCCACAGGGTCAGACATGCCAACTGTCTGTAACATCCAATTGACCTGCTCCCCCAGGTGAAAGGGTGGAAGGAAGGGAAGTGAGCAAGGGAACTGAGCTGCGTCATGGCACAGAGTTTCAAAATGGGACTGACAAAAGACCACAGTGAGAAAGAGGTCACCAGAATGGAAGGATTATGTCGGAGGCCAGGTCGGGAAGGAACGCTGCAGCAAAGTGTAGGGCCAGGAAGGGCAGAGGTTTCTGAGCAAGGAAGGGATGAAGGGAGGGGACTTTGGACCTTGGGTGAAGGTAAAAGGGCCAGCCAAAGGAACCGACCCTGACCCTGAAGTCAGAACCAATGAAAGAAACCTACCCTGGCCGTGAAATCAGAGCCAGTGAAAGAAATACTTTAGCCTCAAACCCAGAACTAAGGAAATATACCCTGACTCTGAAACCAGTGCCAAAGAAACACACTTTGGCCCTAGAATCAGTCAGTGAAAGAAATAAGTGTTCGTCTTGAAAACAGAGCCAAAAAGCTTTAAAAGGCCAGTGAAAGAAACACAGTTTGGCCTTGAAATTAGCCATCTACCTCTGTGCCAGACCAACTAAACTAACCAATCCCTGAGCAGGGAAAACTAACCAATCCCTCTTCTCCCTGGGAAAACTCCCCGCCTAAGAAGCCCTATATAACCTGTGCACCTGTTCAGTTTGCTGCTGCCCTTTTCTACCCTAGCAGAGGCAGCCACTCTCCTGAATTCTTCCCTCACAATAAATCTCATTGAGTGAGCTTTGGGTGAGACCTTCTTTCGCTGGCGTTGTAACGCTTTCGCTAGGGAAACCTTCCCCTAGCAGTGCCAAGTTGTTACAACTTCATTGGAGAAGTGGAGCAAGGCTATAACACTTTTGCTGGGAAACCTTCCCCTAGAGTTGTTTCATTCTGGGGCACCAGAACCAAACTGTAACAACTTGGCTGGGGAAGTCCTATAGTGCAGGGGCAGCAATGTTACACTGGGTAAACCTTTCCCTAGAGCTGGGCTGTAAACTGCTACACTTATTGTGACCTTTGTTATTCCCTGGTTCCGGACTAATAGAATACCCTTCCACCCGAGCTTTAATACCCAGTATTCCCTGGCCTCCGACTGCCAGAATACTTTTCCATCTGAGCTGTCACACTCAGTATTCCTTAGCTCCCGAGTGCCAGGATCCCTTTCCATTCAAGTCGCAATGCTTACAGACGCATTACAGAACAAAGGAGACACGAGTTCAAATCTGAACTAATATTATCTATGTATGTTTTTTTGTTTGTTTGTTTTGGTGTTTTGTAGCCCAGGCCTGTTGCCAGTTCTGAGTCCTTACCTCAGCCTCATGAGTGCTGGGATTACAGATGTATCCCATCATACTTCCCGAAGCAAGATGTCCCAAGATGGAGAGAGGTGACAGGACGATGCCAGTAGAGGTAAGTTGTGGGTCAGAGAGTAGAACCCACCTCTCTGAATCTCGGAGAGCCTCTAAGACACCCCCCCAGGACAATGAAGGGGAAGGGGGACAAAGCTGCCACTGATATCTATGATAGGGATGTACATGACTGTCATGTGCAGGGGGAACCAAGGAGCCCTAGAGCAGTTAGGAGGCACCCATTGCACACTTGGGTGTTGGAGTGCAGGCCCAGGTTCTGATTAATACCAAGGCCTCTCCAGCTTCTAGAGACCAAAGGCATCAGGCAGAGGCACTCCTCGTTGACTCGCCCTGGATTATGTGTCTTGTGGGGTAGAGAGGTGTGAGCCACACCTCTATAATAGAGTAAAATATTCAAAGTCCTGGCCCATGGTTATCTCAAGGGGTATCAGGAAAGGCATGGTCATGGCATCTCCTCTGACCAGATTAGCCTGGGCAAAGTGTATTTGTCCTTGGCAGATGAGGGGAATGCAAGGCTCCACCCTTACGTCTTGCTCTAATGTACCTGTCCTTGGGACATGAGGAAGCACATGGACCATCTAACTAGGCAGCTAGGATCTAATGGCCTGAAGATGACACTGTAGGTTCATGGAAGCTGACAGGGTGATGCCAGTAGAGATAAGTTGTTGGTCAGAGACTAAAACCCACCTCTCTGGATCTCGGAGAGCCGCTAAGACCAGAGATAACATTCCTCTCTAGAAGCTTTGACCATAAGAAGACAAATGCAGCTGGGTGGTGATAGCACAGGCCTATAATCCCAGCACTCACACTTGGGAGGCAGAGATAAGAGATCTCTGTGAGTTCAAGGCCAGCCTGGTCTGTAGAGCTAGGACTGTTACACAGAGAAACCCCGTCTTGAAAAACCAAAACAAAACAAAAAACACACACCCACGAAAAAAATAAACAAATGCTGCACTCTCAGAAAGTCAGAAAGAAGGGACCATCTGTGTCGGTCCCAGCATCACTGTCCTCATTATCTACCCTTGCACATTGCATCAGGCTCCGGAGAACCCTGCTCAGACTCTAAGTCTTAATTAGAGTATAGTTACTGAAGAAGGAAGGGGACCAAGCCCTAATGTGATGGCTTGAGGACCACTGGCAAGGACTAGGTGGCACTGGCACGGCACTTTGATCTGGGAAGAGTCAGGGGCATGGCACCTCTACTAGGTGGAGTGCAGGGAGCTCAGGCTGCCTCTTTTGTGCACAGACGAGCAGCTCAGAGATATGGTCGGAGCTCAGACGTTGAGCCACACAGTCAGAATGGAAGACCTACGAAAGGGTTTATTTGCACCCAGCCACTTAAGCACACAAAATGACTGGTTTACAATCCAGGCTAAGGGCGTAAGAGAATCCACCCCCATCACAGGAGAGATGATATCCCTGAGTCAGTGTCCCTAACACCTCTGTCTCCTTCCTTCTCGGGAGTTGGCCTTGACACTGTCCAGAGCAAGCAGAGCTCAGGGAATAGCACTAAGCTCTGCCAGATCTGAGACCTTGTCACTAGTGAAGGGATCACAACTCCAGAATTCAAAGGCTAGTTCCATGTTGGGTGGGGGTCTTGGACAAAAAGCTTAGATGTTCTTCCAGGGTCATCCGAGGCACCCAGAAGCAGAGGAGCAGGTTTGGAGATGGAGGGTCCAGGATTCGAGGGTCTACTCAGTCTCTCCAAGTGGATGACTTGGGATACAAGCCCCAGGAACTGTCAGAGTGCTAAGGGGAACCAAGGTGCCTGTGAGGCTCCCAGCTGGTCTCCTCAGGATACCCCAAGCTATCCAAAGGTCTTCATAGAGCTGTCTCCTTTGGGACTCTGGCTCCTAGCTGCCTGGGAGGCTTGAAGCTGAGCACTTCCTTGTAAGTAACACCTGCAGAAAGTGAGGAGAAGCAGATGATAAAGAAGTTAGTCCAAGCTGGGTGGTGGTGGTGCACGCCTTTAATCCCAGCACTGGGGAGGCAGAGGTGGGCAAATCTCTGTGAGTTTGGAGCCAGCCTGATCTACAAGAGCTAGCTCCAGGACAAGCTCCAAAGCTACAGAGAAACCCTGTCTC